>BDMB01000014.1:5177013-5455838 GCA_016859785.1 Macrotyloma uniflorum
GATCTTGTCAATAGTATGGGCCATGTCCGCAAGGCCAAACCTTTGCAAAGCTGATTTAATTAAATTGGTTGAAAGAAATGCCTACCTGCATTTATCTAACTCATTCCTTATTTCAGTAGTTTCTTTAGCCAATCTGAATCAGGTACGTATGTTTTTTTTCTAATCTCACCCCCTCTTCTCTCATAGCCAGTGAATGATTATAATTTGTATTTACTGTTTATTGTGAGCTCTTTGATTAGGTTATTTCAGAAAGAATCTAGTTGATAGGAAGACAAATCAAACAAAGAAGAGATTTTGCTTTGGACCTGTTTCCCAACACAAATTTCTATAATAACACCAATGTTTTCACAAAATGTGAGATTGATGCGCCTGTTATATTTAGCTAACACAAATAACTGCAGTCATATGTGGTTGGTGGAATTGTTCCAGGGGAATCAATGATCATGTGAGGCATACAATGAAACAGTAAACCGTAGCAGAACTTCGAACCACCGATGCAACAGATATGTTGTCAGCATCCTGTGAAACTCATCATAAAGCATAGAAAGAAACCATTCAAAAATCCTGGGATAGAGAAGTTACATGATGAGTAAATATATAAATTATAATACATACATATTTTAGTAAAATAATTTTATTTATACTTTTTTTCATAATATAATTATTATTTTATGAAATGAGTCTGTATAAACTTACAAACTCATTTATTCTAAGCCCATTTAAATTAAGGGTTAAATTTAAATAAGTCGGGTAAAAAAATATCTGAGTTGATTTAGGTCGTAATTTTTTTATTTAGATCTATTTTTTAAATCTTTTTTATCATTTCATGTGATCTATTTTGTTAGTCTTAATTTATAGTGATTTTTTTATTTATTTATTTAAGTTATATACCTTTCTGGAAATTGATATAATAAATTTATTATGATCTTTTATTTATTTATTTACGTCAATGTGTTTAAAAATATTTATGATAGGAAGGAAAATGGTTCATTAAATAAATTTGGATATACTTTAAAACAAATTAAATATAAACATTTAACTATAAAATTTTTTAACGATGCCTATTATATGTGTTTTACTATTCATATTATTTCAAACTATAACATAATTTAAAATAGTATAATAATAAAATATTGTTTTATGGTTAAAATAAATTTTAAACATGTTATTTAAATAATAGCTAAATAACTCTAAAAAAGAATTACAAATGTTGGTTAAAGAGATTTTTAGTTCATAAAAAAGAATTATACTTTAAAAACCTCTTAGTTAAAATAATTATAAGATATTACAAGCTTTTAAATGTAAAGAGTTTAAGATTGTGATACCTTTAATTATCATATTTATTATGAAAATTGTAAATAATAATTTTTATATTAATTAAATAAAAAGATAATATTTCTAGTTTTCATTTTTAAATCTATGATTATATTGGAATAAAATAGATCCAAGGGATTTTTTTAATAAAAATATATATATTATAATTTAGTTAAACTTGACTTTGATTGATTATTGAATAATGAATCAAATCTAAAATGATAATTATTTTTTCTAAAACATAAACATTTTTTTGAAGTTTAGAGAGGAAATTAATATTATTTAATTTATAAAAAATAAATTCATAACAAAAAAATAAAAAAAAATAAAAGGAAAACAATTTTAACACCAACTTTTTCTAAGCCAATAAAATAATCATGCAAAGAAAAATTGAGAAAAGATAAAAGTGAAATTAGAAAATTAGAAGTTAAAAAATTTACCTTAAATAAAACAATTTGAAATAAGATCAAGCGATTTCGAAGAGAAAGAATGAAAATTGATATTCTTTTCTTATATTCATTTTCTCATTCATTCTAGAGAAGATGAAAATTTTGATTTTTAAGAAACCTTTTCATAGAGTTTTATTAATCAAAACTTATTAGGTGTTTTTTTTTTAATTTGTGTTTTTTAAATGAATAAACCTTAATTTTTTATTTTATACTCTAATTAGATTTGAAATCTGATTAACTTTTATTTAAATAATTTTTATCTAAAATTTCTAATTTTTTAAAAATTTAAAAAAATTATAAACCTGTTTAAATTTATAAATATTACAATGTTTATTAAATAAAGTAAAATGTTACATTACTAAGTTATATAGGATTTAAGAATATAACTCTTCTACAGCAATTACTTTATCAAAATAAATTCATTCCCCACTTATCATACGTACCTTATTTTAAATTGATTTTACAATTCTATGTTTTGCATATTTGGATCAAAGAAAGAAAGTTATAATAAAAACAAATTTTAAGAGTTTGATTTATTTTTAAAATTAAAAATGGATTATACTTATGAACTATGCATATATAGAAATGATAAGATAAAATAGGATATATATAATTTTAATTTAAATAAAGTTGGAGATAAAATTTAAAATATAAGAGATGAAAAGATTAAGTATTTACAAATCGAAATCATTCCTTTTTTATTGATTGATCTATAAATCTAACATAAAAATATTTATTTAAATATAATATATATAGGTATAAATAACTAAAATTTAAGTAATTTTATAAATAATTAACTATATTAATATTACTAGTATAAAAATAATTAAATAATATTGCAATTAGTATTTATAATTAAAATTTATATATAAACAATATTGTTGTCTTTAAAAAATAATAATAGTAAAATAAATAATATTAATAAAATATAAAATAATATATAGTAATTTAATAATTGAATATGATATAAAGGCATTTTATAAAATAGAATTAATAATATAACAATAATGATTATAATATAATAATAAAATCACAC
Organism: Macrotyloma uniflorum; assembly: GCA_016859785.1. Lineage (NCBI taxonomy): Eukaryota > Viridiplantae > Streptophyta > Magnoliopsida > Fabales > Fabaceae > Macrotyloma > Macrotyloma uniflorum. Next base: position 5,179,813 of record BDMB01000014.1, read on the forward strand.
GTAATAATAAATTATTATTATTAAAATGAAAATTTTAAAACTCAAATGAAAGTGATAACAATTTGTAGTTTAAAGAATTGTTATTTTGAATATGGGATAAATCATATTGGAAGGGAATCATTAGTATTCTGATGAAACTATATGATCTTACCCATAATAGGTAATTTTTTTATTAATAAATTATTTAAATAAAGGCATAATATTTGAAAATAAGTTAAAATAAAGATATAATGTTTGAAACTTAAAATTTAAAATATCTTAAACATAATTATAATTTTAACAACAAGGCGACATATTAATTTAAAATAAACTTTTTAAATAAAGTCATAATGTTTGAAAATAATTTAAAATATCTTTAAAATATTCAAAATAATAATAAACTGTTCATTAGTATGGATGATATACAAACTAATATATAACAATATGTTATAATGTTAAAACAAATGTGAAGGAAATAATAATAATAATAATAAATATAAACAATACTGGTACAAAATAAAAAAAATTAATAAACTAATAGTACATTTTTCATAAAAATAACACAAATATTATTATTATTATTTTTTTAAAGTAAATCATTAATGACAAGAATACTAATATAATAATCTAAAATAAGAAAATAATAATATGTTTTAAAAAAATAATAAAAATTCTTAAAAAACAAATTAATATTATCATAATAAAAAATTAAGGTTGTGAAAATATTTTCTTTTATATTATTTAAAAGAAAAAAGTTTTCAATTTGATAAGAAAAATTAAAATATTTATTAAAATAAAAACACATATTAAAAATAATAATAAAATAGATGTTTCTAGACAGTTATAATATATTTTTTATAATTAGTGTGCTGTTAGCGCGTTGGGCTTATTCTAAGTTGGTTGGCCGAAAGATAAGAACCTGCCTCCGCGTTATCTTTTTCATAATCGCATCTGCACCATTAAAATGTCCACCCACCGCTTAATCTCAACCGTCAATCTTGTCTCATCCTTTCTATATAAACCCCCCTTTGCATCAGACTTTTTATGCATCGCCTTAGGTTTGGTCTTTGGTTTCTCATTGCTTCTAAGTGTGGATTACTATTTTGGTTTTTTGATAGTTTGATGTGCTTATTTTAGATCTGTTCCTGAGATTGAGATCTGTTGGTTTTGATTTGGGGATTGTTGTGCTTATCTTGATCAAAGATTGTATAGGGTTTGGGCGATTTATATGGTGTTTGCGATCGGTTGATGATTTCTTGCGATCGGTTGATGATTTCTTGCGATCGGTTGATGTTTTCATGCGATCAGTTGATGTTTTTCTTGCGGTCGGTTGATGATTTATATGGTATTTGCGGTCGGTTGATGATTTATATGGTGTTTGCGGTCGGTTGTTGATTTATATGGTGTTTGCGGTCGGTTGTTGATTTATATGGTGTTTGCGATCGGTTGATGATTTATATGGTGTTTGCGATCGGTTGATGATTTATATGGTGTTTGCGATCGGTTGATGATTTATATGGTGTTTGCGATCAGTTGATGAATATGGTATTTGAGATCGGTTTATGTGATTTCGTCGGATTGAAGAACTGTGTAATTTTTTAATGTAGTTCTTTATTTGATGATGGACATCTATCAAATCTAGGTGTTGAACGCGTTCTTTCTTTTTCTGGTTTTTTCAGCACGCAGAGGAGTCTGACTTTTGTTTGGATGGCTGAGGCTTGAGATTTGTTTGGATGACCAAGGATTGAAAGTTTATAACGGTTAATGGCTGAGGATAACCTAATTTCTTCTATTAACTCCTTTCTATTATTTAATTTTTTGGGCTAATGGTTCAGGATAAACCTAATTTCTTCTATAAGTTCCTCTTTATTATTAAATTTCTTTGGACTTATAACCGAACATAAGGATTAAAATGTTATATGTTTCTATGCATCAGTGTTTTAAAAAAATTCGTCTAAGGTCTTGCTTTCAATCTCATCCCATTTTTTTACTTCCTCTTCCATTAAAGAGCGTTTATGGACTTCTTTAATTCTTGTCTTTACAGGGAAGACAAGCAATGGATGTGTTTTGTAGGAGTGGATGTGAAGTACTAGGTTTTGTTACTCTTCCATTTTCTTGTGCGTGACTGGTTTGATGACGGAGATCTATCAAGTTTTGGTGTTTGTGTTCAATCCTGTTCATTTATTTTCCAATTCTCTGAAATTTCTTTTGCCGATTGAGGATTTTTGAGGATTTAAAAACTTACAAGTAGTAGAAGAATGAGATTTCTTTTACCGGTTGAGGTTTAAAAAGAAGAGGACTGAGATTTCTTCTGCTCCGGTTGAGGATTTAAAATTAAAAAAAAGGGGTTCAGAACGGCATGCAGCTCAGCGCAGGATAACAACCTAATTTGTTTTTTTATGTTTCCTTTCTGTTATTTAATTTGTAGTTCCATGATTCGTCCTCTATTACGAGTTATAGTTTTATTGAATTCTTCTTCTTTACAGTGAAGACAAGCAATGGATGGATGGGGGTAGGATGGGGAACCTGTGGCAGGAGATTCTGTGGTCTGTGAAGCATTAGGTTTTTATTCTTACATTATTTTTCTTTTTCTGCATTAATAGATTATTGATCTTTTGTTTTGAAGTTCTGAAATTAATTTTTGATTTTCTTAGGTGTAGCAAAATTAGAGCTCAAGACTTTTTTCATTTCTTTGATTACAAAACATTGTATGTCTTGTTTTTTTCCCTTCTTTTTTCAAATTATTACTTGGAACGATGTAGTTTTAGTTCCTACAAACATCAAAGTTCTTGCATAATTTCGGTGATGTTGGAATTCTTGGTTTTATGTAGTCTACGAGAATTACTACCTGTTTCTTTTGCAGTAGTGTTTTTGTTTTGTACAAAAACAAGTTGTTTGCTTTTGCAGTGTAGTGTTTTGTACAAGAAGATTAAGTGGTATTGGTAAATTAGAGCCGAAAATTGAATGTGATAACATTGTTTTTGCGTGCCAAGTTGTAAGATTTCATTCCTTTTATTCAGGTTGTTGCCAGGTCTGAGATTTCTTTTGCTGACTGAGGTTTAAAATACGTAAAAAGAGGTTTGAATAGCTCAAAATTTAACCTAATTTGCTTTGATATAATTTTCCTCTATTATTTTATTTCTTGGACTTGTTCACCGTACGGAAGTATTGAATTGTGATTTGTTTTCTGCAACGGTGTTTGGATTTGTATTTGTTATCATAGAGTTTCTCCTTTTGTTTTTGAATTTCCTGTTATTTAATTTCTCTAACTTGATAACCGTATACAAGGATTGAATTTCTTCAGTTGTCTTATGTTACGTCTTGCATCTTATAGTTCCTCTTCTATTAAAAGTTTTGTAGTTTTCTTGAATTCTTGTGCTTTACAGGGAAGACAAACAATAGATGTCAAACCGGTGGCAGGAGATTCTGAGAAGCTTTAGGTTTTGCCACGCGTTTAGCTTTAGGTTTTTGTCACTTACTTTTGCTAATATTTTGATGACTGAGATCTATTTAAATTTGGTTATAGTTCCGTACATGATTACATTGATGACATTAAAGAGTTTAGATTGTGACAAACTTCTTGTATAGGGTTTTGGCAAAATATGTGGAGTTTGCTATTTTGTGGTTTTGTTGGATTTTCTAGATTGTTTCAATTTGAATATAGTTCTTTATTTGATGATGGAGATCTATCAAATCTAGGTGTTTAATTGTTTGTGATCATTCTTTTTAAGATGGTGGTTGAGTCTCGAGATTTATTTTTCTGATTGAGGATTTGAAAAACATAGGAGTTCTGACTGATGATTAAAAATCAAGAGTTTAGAACTGCTAACAGCGCACCGTAACCTAATTTCTTCTAAGTTTCCTACCAATTATTAAGTTGTGGACTTATTCACTGAATATACTTGGATATTAGATAGGAGCATATCTTGATTTACTCTTGGTCCATGGTTTCTGCTGGATTTGTAGTACCAAGTGTAGTTTTCTTGAATTCTTGGTGTTTATATGGAAGTCAAGCAGTGGATTTGAGGTGATAGGTGGAACATTGACAGGAGATCTATTTGTGACCGGCTATTTGTTGTAGGAGATCTATCAAAGCTAGTTACTGAACTGTTTGTTCATTCCTTTCAGCATGCAGTCTCTAAGATTGGTTACGGAATTAAATTGAGAATGATTTAATAACTCGAAACAACCTATTTTTTCTTAGTTTTATCGGGATTTGATCACCAAACATAATGATTCAATTGCCATTTGTTCTGCAGTGGTGTGAAGTTTGTACATTTCATTCTTCTAGGATGAGCATTTCACCAATTAGTTCTCTCTGATTTGGGTCTCACGGTGAAGTCAAGTAGTGGAGGTGTGGCAAGTTGTGGAAGAAATTGGCTATCCTATTATGTGATTTGGTGATTTGGTGATTTTGTATTCTTGGTTTCTGTTTTTCGTTTCTGCTTCTCAATAAGAGCATTTCTTGATTTACTTTTGGTACATGGTTTCTGCTGGATTCTCGTACGAGTGTTGTAGTTTTCTTGAATTCTTTGCCTTTATAGGGAAGACAAGCAGTGAATGTGAAGGGGAGCATTGACAGGTGATTTTGTGAAGCTAAAGGTTTTGTTACGTTTACATTTTCTGATTGGTTTATTTGTGACCAACTATTTGTCGTAGTAGATCTATCAAAGCTGGTTACTGAACAGTTTGTTCATTCCTTTTCAGCATGCAGTCTTTAAGATTTGTTAAGGATTAAAAAGGAGAATTACTTAACAACTCAAAACAACCTTATATTTTTATTAGTTTTATGGGGATTTTGATCACCAAACATAATGATTCAATTTCCATTTGTTTTCTGCAGCGGTGTAAAGTTTCTACTTTCCATTGCTCTAGGATGAGCATTTCATCAATTAGTTCTCTTTGATTTGGGTCTCACAGTGAAATCAAGTACTGGAAGTGTGGTTAGTTGTGGAAGAAATTTGGCTATACTATTATGTGATTTGGTTATGTCTCAATAGGAGCATTTCTTGATTTACTTATGGTCTATGGTTTCTGCCGGATTTTTTCATTTGCTTCTCCCTGATTTCACTTTTGGTCTCACAGGGAAGTTAAGTAGAAGTTCTGGTAATACTTTTTTTTTATTTATTTGCTGCTTTTTGGATTCTGTGTGGTGCTGCTGATTGAAGATTGATTTAATTATAATTCCATTGTAGTTATGGAGGCTTAGAATTTTTGGTAATTTTTGGTTTGGGACTTACAGGAAGACGAGCAATGAAGTATAAAATGAGCTTCGAAAGCTGCTTTGTTGACTGACTTCGGAGTACTAGCTTTTGTTGTATTACATAATACAATCCTTACCTTAACTAGCTTTCATCTGATTTCTTATTGTTTAGTTTGTATTCTTGTTGAATATCTTTCCTTGTGTCCTGTACTGAAACATATGCAATTAATGTGTGTAGGGTTGTGGTGGGTTTGGTGGTATTGATTGACCTCCATGTGAAGCCTAACGTTTAATTATGCTCTATGTGGTGGGTTAGTGCTACATTCATTCCAATTTGTATCTGTTCTGATGTTGAATTTTGATATGGATTTTGAATTGGTTGTTTTCAAATTAACTGTCTAGTTTGAGTTGGTAATGTCATATTTCCCGTCTATATCTGCAATCCATATCAACTTTGTCGTTTCAGCTATTGAGGCTTAACAAGGAATTGCATGTGGCTTTAAGCGTGTTAGGATTGATTTCTGTGTAACGTCTTGCTGCATAGCATCGAGCCTTCAGGAGTTTCTCCGTTGGTTTTTGATTTTATGCATTCAATCTCATCTTGATTCTATACTTCCTCTTCCATTAAAGACTTGTTTATGGTTCTCTTAAATTCTGGGCTTACAGGGAAGACAAGCAATGGACGTGTGTTGTTGTAGGAGGCAACCTGAAGTACTAGGTTTTGTTACCCTTACATTTTCTTGTGTGTTCATTAGTAACTGGTTTGATGACGGATAATTTTGGTGTTTGTGTTCATTCCTTATCAGAACTTCTTTGACTTTCTAATATTTCTATTGCCGGTTGAGGACTTGATCATCAATCATAACGTTTGATGTTTTAGTTGTTTCTCTACAGCGGTATCTTTTTTTTAATTTCATGATTTTACCGGTAGATGTTAACAAGAGATCATAATTACCTGATTCTGACGAGTTGTATCTAGGTTCTCTTTGTTGCTTCATTGGGGTGGAGAATTATTATACGCTTCTTGGGATTTACAGTGAGGCAAAGGATGTGTATGTAGATTGTGGAAATGGTGCATGGAGATCCTGTGGAACTCTTTGGTTTTATTGTCCTTCTTTGCTTTTATTCTTGACTGGAAAAAAATTGTGTAGTGAGAATTGTTGGCAGTTTGTAACAGGCACTATAAGTGTAAGAGGCATCAACATTTGGGAACTACATATATATTCGACTCGGTTGATTTGATAACCTACTAAAGTATCTCTTTTAATTGAAATCATCGTCATCGAAGTAGCACAAGAGTTGGCAATATTCGTTAACTTCTTGCATCACATCGAGCCTCATACATGATTTGGTTATGTCTCTCTGGGCTTTGGTTCTTGTATTTATTTTCCATTTCCTTCATTTTTTATTGCGTTTTTAGAAATTATTCTGTTACTTTCAGGGTATGTCACACAATACGCTTGTCACGGCAATGTAGATTATTGGACTTCTTCTGAAGCCTTAGGTTTTGTTACATTTGAGTATTTTACTTTCAGTAGTCCTCTATATAATTTTATTCCTCTATGCAGAAGTGTGTGATTATTCTCCATTGGTTTTTGAATTTATGAATTTAATTTCATCTCAGTTCTATCCATTGAAGAGCGTTTATAGTTTTCTTTTCTTCAATTCTTGGCTTTAGGGAGACAATGTGAAGTACTATGTTTTTTGTTACCCTTACATTTTTTCTTGTGCTTTTATTTGTAACTTGTTTGATGATGGATATCTATCATATTTTGGTGTTTGTGTTCTTTTTTTTTTTCTTTTTTTTTTCAGAACTTCTTCCTGTCTTTGAGATTTCTTTTGCTGGTTGAGGATTTAAAACTTAAGAGCGGTTTAGAACGGCTAGCAGCTCTTCTCAGGATAATCAAACAGTGGTTGCATAGTTTTTGTTCAACATCTTGCATAGCATTGAGCCTGCTACGAGTTTCTCCATTGGTTTTTGAATTTTTGAATTCAATCTAATATTGGCTCTATACTTCCTCTTCCATTAAAGAGCGTTTATAATTTTCTTCAATTCTGATTTTACAGGGAAGACAAGCAAATGATGTGTTGTAGGAGACAATGTGGAGTACTACGATTTTTTTCCCTTCCATTTTCTTGAGCCTTTATTTGTAACTTATTTGATGACGGATACCTATCAAATTTTGGTGTTTGTGTTCATTTCTTTTCAGAACTTATACCAGACTTTGAGATTTCTTTTGCTTGTTGTGGATTTAAAGCTTAAGAGCGGTTTAGAACGGCTGGCAGCTCTTCCCAGGATAATCAACCAGTGTTTGCATTGATTTCGTGTAACATATTGCATAGCATCAGCCTGCTAAGAGTTTCTCCATTGGTTTTTGAATTTTTGAATTTAATATCATATCGTTTCTATACTTCCCCTTCCATTAAAGAACGTTTATAGATTTCCTCAATTCTGGCTTTACAGGGAAGACAGGTAAATGATGTGTTGTAGGTGACAATGTGGAGTACTAGGTTTTTTTACCCTTCGATTTTCTTGAGCCTTTATTTTTGTAACCTACTTGATGACGGATATCTATCAAATATTGTTGGTCTTCATTGCTTTTCAGAACTTCTACCAGTCTTTGACATTTCTTTTGCTGGTTGGGGAGATTTAAAACTTACGAGCTATTTAGAACGGCTAGCAGCTCTTCTCAGGATAGTCAAGCTGTGTTTGCATAGTTTTTGTTTTTGAGTAACATCTTGCATAGCATTGAGCCTGCTACGAGTTTCTCCATTGGTTTTTGAATTTTTGAATTCAATCTCATCGGTTCTATACTTCCTCTTCCATTAAAGAGCGTTTATAGTTTTCTTCAATTCTGGCTTTACAGGGAAGACAAGCAAATGATGTGTTGCAGGAGACAATGTGGAGTACTAGGTTCTGTTATCCTTCTATTTTCTTGAGCCTTTATTTGTATCTTTATCTATAAAATTTTTGTGTGTGTTCATTCCTTTTCAGAACTTCTTGCAGTCTTTGAGATATCTTTTGCTGGTTGAGGATTTATAACATAAGAGCGGTTTAGAACGGCTAGTATCTCAGCTCAGGATAATCAAGCAGTGTTTGCATAGTTTGAGTAACATCTTGCATAGCATTGAGCCTGCTACGTGTTTTCCGTTGGTTTTTGAATGTTTGAATTTAGAGTTTTCTTCAATTCTGGCTTTACAGAAAGAGAAGCGAAGAATGTGTTGTAGGAGACAATGTGGAGTACTAGGTTTTGTTATCCTTCGATTTTCTTGAGCCTTTATTTGTAACTTGTTTGATGACGGATACCAATCAGATTTTGGTGTTTGTGTTCTTTCCTTTTCAGAACTTCTACCAGTTTTTGGGATTTCTTTTGCTAGTTGAGCATTTAAAACTTAAAGAGCGGTTTAGAACGGCTAGCAGCTCTTCTCAAGATATCAAGCAGTGTTTGCATAGTTTTTGAGTGACATCTTGCATAGCATTGAGCCTGCTACGACTTTCTCCATTGGTTTTTGAATTTTTGAATTCATTATCATATCGGTTCTATACTTCCTCTTCCATTAAAGAGCTTTTATAGATTTCCTCAATTCTGGCTTTACAGGGAATACAAGCAAATAATGTGTTGTAGGAGATAATGTGGAGTACGAGGTTCTGTTATCCTTCCATTTTCTTGAGCCTTTGTTTGTTACTTGTTTGATGACAGATATCTATAAAATTTGTGTGTTTGTGTTTTTTCCTTTTCAGAACTTCTTGCAGTCTTTGAGATTTCTCTTGCTGGTTGAGGATTTAAAACATAAGAGCGGTTTAGAACGGCTAGCATCTAAGCTCAGGATAATCAGGCAGTGTTTGCATAGTTTGAGTAACATCTGCCTGCTACGTGTTTTCCGTTTGTTTTTGAATGTTTGAATTCAATCTCATATCGGTTCTATACTTCCTCTTCCATTAAAGAGCGTTTATAGTTTTCTTCAATTCTGTCTCTACAGGGAAGACACACAATGTATGTGTTGTAGGAGAGACAATGTTGAGTTCTAGGTTTTGTTACCTTTCATGTTCTTGAGCCTTTATTTGTAACTTGTTTGATGATGAATATTTATCAAATTTTTGTGTTTGTGTTTATTCCTTTTCAGAACTTCTACCAGTCTTTTTGAGATTTCTTTTGCTGGTTGTGGATTTAAAACTTAAGAGCGGTTTAGAACACGGCTAGCAGCTCTTCTCAGGATAATCAAGCAGTGTGTGCATTGTTTTCGTGTAACATCTTGCATAGCACTGATCCTGCTACGAGTTTCTCCATTGGTTTTTGAATTTTTCAATTCTATCTCATATCAGTTCTATACTTTCTCTTCCTTTAAAGAGCGTTTATAGTTTTCTCCAATTTTGGTTTTACAGGGAAGACCAGCAATTGATTTGTTGTAGCAGACAATGTGGAGTACTAGGTTTTGTTGGTCCTGATATAATTTTTCGAGTGACCTCCTCTTCTAATAATTATGAGGCTTGAGATGATAAAATCGTTGATTATCTTTGACTTTGACACTTGTGATGCTCTATAATGATTAATTTCCTCACAGTTGGTTTTCTTGTTTGTTGTACCTAAGTTTCTGAAGTTGAGTTTTATCGCCTGAAGATGTTAAGAAGAGATAAAAATTACCTGATTATGATGATTTCTATCTAGGTTCTCTTTGCATGAGATTATTTTCCCTAAAAGGCAGTTAGAGCTCGAAATTTCTTGGTTCTGGTGAGTTTGTTTAATGAAGGCAGTGTTAATCAACTATTTTCAGACTAAGTGCATTTGATATCTAATATCATGGTTTGTTTTATCCGCCTTTGGGTTGGAGAATTATGATGCGCATTCTCTACTGTATATTAAATGAAGGGTTGATGTAGGTTACATGTATTCTCCCCCGGGTCTGAAAAGAGTGAGATCAGTTTTCCCAATTTAATTCTCCATGCTTCCTCTTTGGATTTACAGTATGGCAAAGGATGTGAACGGATGGAGATTGTCCTTACATTCTTGTGGAGTGAGAATTCTTTCCTGTCTGTAGCAGACACTATAGACAGTAGATTTGGTGAAGATTTAGCTGGCTATTTGATGACGGATAATTGTATAGTTCTTTATTTGCTGACAGAGATCTATTAAATCTAAGCTGTTAGAACTGTGTGTGTTCATTTATTTTTCAGGACGATGCTGCTTGGGGATTAAAAATTAAAAATATAATACAACTGACAATTCTAATATATATTGGGTGAGTTTCTGTCTATTATTTTCTCTGGACTTTCATGGTCAAACATAATGAGTTCCATTGGGATTTGTTTCTCGCACACCGGTTTTTGGATTAGTTTCTTCTTGTCGAGCTTGTTTAGTGATGTCTCCCTCTGTTTTGTATTTTTTAATTCTTTAATACTATGAAGATGCTAGATGCCCTCATTCAGTGTATGTACGAGACGAAATTTTTTAATTAATGGTTTAATTTTATACTTGCACTTCAGTTATAGTGATGTTAATGTAGATTTTATTGGTTTTATATTTCAGCAGTATAATGTAGATTTGTGTTTTGTTTCTCTTGACTTGATAGGGGATTGTATTCTGTTTTGTTTCTCTCTATCATGCTTTTGAATTAGTTTTGTATACTTCTATTTTTTTTATTGTCCAGTATTTTATCAACTATTATGTATATTAATTTTTATTTTGTAATGAAAAATCTGCAAAAATAATCTTTTTGTTAATCATAATAAATTTTAGGGTTTAACTTATAACAGATCCAATGTATTTATATATATATATATACTTTTTTTCAGTTATTTTATATTAATTTTATCTCATTTTATTAGGGTTTAAACAAGTTTAGGCTAATCTGGCTTGAGTTTTTTTTATTTTTTTAATCTAATTAATTATCTTCACTTTCATCAGAACAAATTTTTAGGATTTTAAAATAATTTTTCATAATAGATATTATTTAAAATAAAATTGAAAGAATTAATAATTGTATTATTATTATTGGTTATTGAATTCTAATATACAAAACTGTGTTCGATTTGATCCAACCCAATTAATTGACGTATATTCCCATAATTTATCTTCCAATTCTGCGGGTCTGTCGTTCTTATGTTTTTTTTTTTATGGTTGATTTATATTTTTGGTTTAATTTTTTTAAATGCATTATTTAATCTCACATAAGAACAAATTTGTGTTATTATTATTATTATTATTTTATAAATTTTTGTATCGTTTTTTTTAAAAACAAATTACTCCTTTACTTGAATATAATATTTTGTTTAACTTGGAGTTCTATGAAATCTATGTTTTGAACTATTTATATTCATTCCTTTTCAGAACTACGCCGAGTCTCTAAAATTTATTTAGCCAGTTGAGGAATAAAGTATGTAAATTTTTTAGAATAGCTTACGACTCAGGATAACTAATTTCATGGAAAAGTTCCCGATCATTGAATTGTGATTTTTTTTCTTTGTACTTGCGTTTGAATTAGTTTCGTGAAACACATCTAAGTGTCTGCTGTTTTGAATTCTTTTATCTATCTTGTAGCTTTTATACTTTGTCCTTACTAGCGTCTATTTCATAATTTCTTGGGTTTTACAGGGAAGACATGCTAAGTGGTATTCGATGTGGAAACAGTGGCAAGAGATCCTTTGAAGTTTGTATTACCCTCACATTCATTGTTGTCAGTTATTTATAAATGAAGAGTTAATTTTCAAACTTGATGTTGTTTATCAGTATCTTTGTGGCATCACTTCCAATCACTTGTTTGTTGAGTAATATGAAATATATATATATATATATATATATATATATATATATATATATATGAGAATTAGGTGTATCAATCGTCATTTATTCTTCCTAAAATAGACTAGTGTGGATAAATTTAATTTAATTTTCTTGAATTGGATCCCTTTGCTGGTGGTTTCCTAATTTGATCATTGTGGCATATGCATTACAACCTGTTTTCTTTTTCAGTGTAGTGTTTTGTACCAGAAGATTATGTGGTATTGGTGAATGAGAGTTGAAAATTTAATGTGAGAACATTTTTCTTGCTTGCGAGTTGTAAGGTTTCATTTCTTTTGCCAACTGAGGATTACAATACATAAAAAGAGGTTTGAATAGCTGAGAATAATCTAACCTAATTTCTTTGTGGATTTTCCTCTATTATACAATTTCTTGGACTTGATTGATCACCATAAGTGAGTGATCACCATAAGTGAGCATTGAATTGTTATTTGTTTTTCTACAACGGTGTTTCAATTTGTTATCCTGCATTCAATGAGTTTATTAGAGTTTCTCCTTTGGTTTTTGATGGAGAAACAAATGTACCGAAGTGTGAACTTGTTCTCTATGCAGTGCAGTGTTAGAATTGTGTAACATCTTCCATCACATCGAGCCTCGTAGATTATTTGGTTATGTCTCTCTGGGTTTTGGTTCTTGTATTTATTTTCTCTTCCTTTCATTTTTTATTGCGTTTTTAGAAATTATTCTGTTACTTCCACTTGGGCCTTACAATTATGTCATACAATAGGTTTTGTTACCTTTGATTATTTTACTTTCAATAGTCCTCTATATTATTTTATTCCTCTATCACATTTATGTACATACATAATTGAACTTGTATTCGTGTAACGTGTTGCATAGCATCGAACCTGTTACGGGTCTCTTCATTGGTTTTTGGATTTTTGAATTCAATCTCATTTCGTTTCTATACTCCTTCTTTCATTAAGGGGTTTTTATAGTTTTCTTCAATTCTGGCTTTACAGGGAAGACAAGCAATGTATGTGTGTTGTAGGAGCCAATGCGAAGTACTAGGTTTTGTTACCCTTCATTTTCTTGTGCCTTCATTTGTAATGGTTTCATGACGGAGATCTATCAAATAATTAATAATGTTTGTGTTCATTCCTTTTCAGAACTTCTTCAAGTCACTGACATTTCTTTTGCCGGTTGAGGATATAAACTTAAAACGAATTTAGAACAGCTAGCAATGGATAGGTGTCACAGTTGGTTTTCTTGTTTCTGAAATGAAGATTGTTGTTCTTAGGCCTAGATAAGTTGACATTGAAATCGTAAGGCATATTCTATGATTTTACCGGTAGATCTCAGAACTACTTGATTCTGATGAGTTGAGATTACTGGCGCAAAACTCAGCAAGAGCTCAAAGTTACGTGATTCTGATGAGTTCGTTAGTGTTGTTCAACTATTTGCGGGATAAGTATATTTGACAGTTTTTTTTTATGTTTAATGTCATTGTTTTATTTTATCCGACATTGGGTTGGAGAATTATGATGCGCTTTCAGCCTTTGGGTTAGAGAATTATGATGCGCTATTCTTATTCCGAGGATCTATTCTCAAAATGGTATTTCTTGCTTTTCTATTTTGAAGCTTTTTTATATTAATTTTATTTGTGTGCTTTGTATTGAATATCTGATGGAACTGATAATATTCGTGATTTCCTCTTCTGTTACATCAACCACTAAGGCTAGTTTTATTCATTTGCAGCATGCTGAAGTATAGATATGAGAATTAGGTTTGCATCAATCGTCTTTTATTCTTCCTAAAAAAGATTAGAATAGTGAAAGTGTGGGTATGGATAAATTTAATTGAATTTTCTTGAATTGGATCCCTTTGCTGATGGTTTCCTAATTTGATCGTTGTGGCATATGCATTTTGTCAGATTGTCTAGATTGTTTCAATTTGAATATTTCTTTATTTGATGATGGAGAACTATCAAATCTAGGTGTTGAACTGTTTGTGTTCATTTTTTTTCATATGGTTGCAGAGTCTCGAGATTTATTTTGCTGATTGATGATTTGAAAAACATAAGAGTTCTAACTGATGATTAAAAAACGATAGAGTTTAGAACTGCTAACAACGCACCATAACCTAATTTCTTCTGAGTTTCCTTCCTATTATTTAAGTTCTGTGGACTTGGTCACTTTCCTGATGTTATGGGCGATTAAGGATTAAAAATTAGAATTATTTACAACCTATATTTTTCTTATTTTTATTGGGATTTTATAACCAACACAGGGATTCATTTGCCATATGCAGTGGTGTTAAGTTTCTGCTTTTCATTGGTCTTGCATGAGCATTTCACCAATTAGTTCTTCTTGGTTTGGGTCTCACGGTGAAGACAAGTAGTGGAAGTGTAGCCGTTTGTGGAAGAAATTTGGTGACCCTATTACTTGACTTGGTGATTTTGTATTCTTGGTTTCTGTCTTTCTGCTGGATTTCTTCATTTGTTTCTCCCTGATTTCACTTTTGATCTCATAGGGAAGTCAAGTAGTGGAAGTTCTGGTTATACCTCTCGATCCATTCTTTGTTTATTTTTATTTGCTGCATTTTGGATTCTGTTGGTGCTGCTGATTGAAGATTGATTTAATAAATTATAATTCCACTCTAGTAATCGTGGCTTAGAATCTAGGTATGGTTAAATTATTGTCTTTGATTTGTTTGTACTGGTTTGACATGTGATCTGTTTCCTTGATTTCTTGGTAATTTTTTATTTGGGACTTACAGGGAGACGAGCAATGAGAGTATAAAAAGAGCTTTGAAAGCTGCTGTGTTACTATTGACTGACTTCGGAGATAAAACCTTTTGTTACATATGATACAATCCTTACCGTGTTCTCTAAGGACTAGCTTTTATTTGTGCGTTCTCAATTTTGTTGTTTTCAGAGTGGCGGGTTTCTGTATAGGGAATGGAAATTGATGAACAAGTTATGTTTAACTAGTTATGTTTATCAAAGTTCTTGCGTCTGATTTCTAATCTGTTTAGTTTGTATTATATACTTCTCGGATATTTTTCCTTGTGTCTTGTACTGAACATAAGCAATTAATGTTTGTACGGTTGTGGTGGGTAAGTTGGTATCTTTTCAGCCATTGAGGCTTAACCGGGAATCGATTTTGGGTGGTACTGGAAGATTTTATCTTTGTTGCTTTTGTGACTTAAACTGTGGTATTTCCGGCATAAGTATACTTGACGGATTTAGTTTGATGTTTAATCTCATTGGGTCTTTAACCTTTGTTCTATCCGTCTTTGGGTTGGAGAATTATGATGCGCTTTCACTACTTCTGTATATTAAATGAAGGCTCAAATATTAGGTAGATGTATTTTGCAGCACTATAGGTCCTGTGGAAACGGTGTATGGAGATCCTGTGGAACTTAGGTTGTAAGAGGCATCAACATTTGTCAACTAGATGAATATTGGACTCTGTTGATTTGATAATCTTTTTGGTTTGAAGAATTCTAGTACTCATTTTATTTGATGCCTACAAAATATTTCTTCTTCTAATTGAAATCATCTTCATCGCAGCTGCACAAAAGCTTCCTTTGGCATTATTTGTCAGTTTATTTGATATGTACTAAAGTATCTCTTCTTCTAATTGAAAATCATCTTCATCACCCGCCATAAAGAGCTTCCATTGGAATACGTCAGTTTTTTTAAATGGTTTTTACTTCGGTTTCAACAATCTCCAATTGGGTTTCTCATCCTGTTTTTGATATATTTTATTTGAAATGTATTCTAGGTGTTGAACTATTTGTCTGCAACATACTTAGACTTCGTTGGAGTTTTCTCTTTCAGATTGAATATTTGGACAACTAACGTCTCTGCTCACTAAGCATTTATTCAGTTTGGAGTATTATATAATTTTCTGAATTTGATGAAGCAACATATGTACTGTAGTGTGAAGTTGTTTTCTATGCAGTGCATCACGTCGAGCCTCGTACATGATTTAGTTATGTCTCTCTGGGTTTTGGTTTGTTACGGCAATGTGGTAGATTATTGGATTTTTTATATTATTTTTTTTCTTCTGCATTAATTTGTAATATTCTAAACCTGTTGGTTAGATTCTATTTTTTCTTCTTCTTAGGCATAGCTAAACTACTGTCCAGTTTTAGCAGATTAGTTTATTTTTGTCTTGTTTTGGTTTTCAAAAATTGATCATGATAAATGGATTCAATTTATGATCTTGGTTACAAAAACCATTGCTTTGTTTTATCCGCCTTTGGGTTGGAGAATTATGATGCGTATTCGCTATTTCTGTATATTAAATGAAAGGTTGATGTAGGTTATACATATTTTGCACCGTAGGGTCTGAAGACGAATATTTTAAGAGATTAGTTTTCTGAATTTAATTCTCCATGCTTCCTCTTTGGATTTACAAGAAGGCAAAGGATGTGTGATGTAGGTTTTGGAAACGGTGGATGGAGATCCTGAGGAACTTGTAGGTTTTATTGTCCTTACATTCTTTGCTTTTATTCTTGACTGGCAAAATTTGTGGAGTGAGAATTCTTGCCTGTTTGTAGCAGGCACTGGCACTATAAGAGAATAAGAGTATGAACATTAATCAACTGGATGAATATGGATCACTGTTGTTGGGACTTCGACTCTGTTGATTTGATATTACATAGAATGCTGCAACTGTAATTCCTACTCAATTTACTTCATGTATTAGTTTACTCCAATCATCGTGCATGATAAGTGACAACTTCTTTGGTTTTGAATATGTAACGTGATCAGAATTGTGTAATGCATGAGGCCATAAATTGGTGATGTCTCTCGGGGATTGGTTTCTCCAATGTTTATTACCAGTTTTAGCGTATTAACTTAGCCTAATATATTCGTTGAGTTTAATTTGCTCTCTATTGTTTAATATCTTTGGACTTGAATTGTGATCTTGTTTCTCTGCAATAGTATTATAAATTGTTCAGCATCGAGGTTATTATGAACCACTTCTCCCTTTGTTTTGAATTTGGGAATGTCATTTGATTTGTGAATGAAATGTCCTGCATCTCATAATGCCTGTTATTAACAATTATATCTCCAGGGTTTTTGAACTCTTTGGAATTAAGGAATGGATATCAGAGGTATGATGTGGTAACTATGGAAGTAGATTCTATGAGGTTTTGTTAGCCTTACATTTTCTTATGTTTATTCGTGACTTGCCATTTGATTACAATACCTATATTAATTTGAATATAGTTTTTCATTTAACGTGGAGATCTATGAAATCTAAGTTTTGAACTTTTTATTTTCATTCCTTTTCAGCACGTCGCCGAGTCTCTAAAATTTCTTTAGCCTGTTGAGGATTAAAGTACGTAAATTTTTTAGAATAGCTTACAACTCAGGATAACTTAATTTCCTGGAAGAGTTCCCTCTCATTGAATTGTGATCTGTTTCTTTTGCAGCTGTGTTTGAATTAGTTTACTCCAACACATTTCATCGTGCATGATAAGTGACAACTTCTCCTCTATAGTTTTGTTGATTTCTTGGGCTTTACAGGGGAAACAAGCTATGGATGTGTGGGAGACACAGTGGCAAGAGATCCTTTGAATTGTGAATCTTTAGGTTTTATTACCCTTACATTAATTGTTGTTTTAGATATTTATAAATGAGCACTTACTTTTCAAACTTGAAACCATTGAGTAGTGTAAAAGTTATGTTTTTTTGTTTCATAGTTTTCGCGCATGTTTATTAGTATCTTCGCGGCATCACTTCCAATCACTTGCTTGTTTAGTAATATGAAATATGTAAAAATTTGTTTTTAAGATTAAAATTAATTGGATATTTGAGTAGATTCATTTAAGTCTATAATCAAAATTGGAACATATTTATATTACATAAAATGCTGCAACTGTAATTCCTATTCAATTACACTCACTGAGCACCAGAATTTGCAGGTAGATTCTGATTATGAATCAGCTTCATCTCTCGGGTGATCCCTTACTGATTTTGCCTTGTTGGATATATCCTTTTTCGTTTCTGTCTGTCTATTTTTGAGTATTTTTGTTTTCTCAATTTTCATTCGTATGTGGTTTTGTCGGATTGTCTAGATTGTTTCAATTTGAATATTTCTTTATTTGATGATGTGGTAGATCTATCAAATCTAGGTGTTGAATTATTTGTGTTCATTCCTTTTCAGATCGTCGCTGAGTCTCGATATTTATTTTGCTGATTGAGGATTTGAAAAACATAAGAGTTCTAACTGATGATTAAAAAACAATAGAATTTAGAACTGCTAACAACGCATCATAACCTAATTTCTTCTGAGTTTCCTTCCTATTATTTAAGTTCTGTGGACTTGGTCACTGAATTAAGACTTGGATTTCTGTGCAGTGGTGTTTGGGTTAGTTTCCCGATGTTATGGGCGACTAAGTCTACATTTTTTTTTTTAATTCTTTAATTCATGAGTTCATTTTATCATTTTTACAATTTGTCCTCTACTAAGAGTGTTATAGTTTTCTTGAATTCTTGGTCTTTATAGGGAAGACAAGTAGTGGAAGTGTGGCCAGTTGTGGAAGAAATTTGGTGATCCTATTACTTGACTTGGTGATTTTGTATTCTTGGTTTCTGTCTTTCGCTTCTACTTCTCAATAGGAGCATTTCTTGATTTACTTTTGGTCCATGATTTCTGCTGGATTTCTTCATTTGTTTCTCCCTGATTTCACTTTTGGTCTCATAGGGAAGTCAAGTAGTGGAAGTTCTGGTTATACCTCTCCATCTAATCTGCTAATTCTTTTTTTTTTTTATTTGCTGCATTTTGGATTCTGTTGGTGTTGCTGATTGAAGATTGCTTAATAAATTATAATTCCATTCTAGTAATCGTGGCTTAGAATCTAGGTATGGTTAAATTATTGTCTTTGATTTGTTTATACCGGTTTGACATGTGATCTGTTTCCTTGATTTCTTGGTAATTTTTGGTTAGGGAGACGAGCAATGAGATAATGAGCTTTGAAAGCTGCTGTGTTACTATTGACTGACTTCGGAGTAAAAACCTTCTATTGTATTACATATGATATAATCTTTACCTTGTTCTCTAAGGACTAGCTTTCATTTTATGCGTTCTCAATTGTTGTTTTCAGAGTGGCGGGTTCTGGCAGAGTCGGAGTTCTTGTGCGTTTTTGTATGGTTGTGGTGGGATGGTGGTATTGATTGACCTCCATATGAAGCCTAATGTTTAATTCTGGTGGTCCGTGTGGTGGGTAAGTTGGTAATGTCAGATTTCCCATCTATTTCTGTAATCCATCTCAACTTTGTTTTTTCAGCCATTGAGGCTTAACCAGGAATCGATTTTGGGTGGTACTGGAAGATTTTATCTTTGTTGCTTTAGTGACTTAAACTGTGGTATTTCCGGCATAAGTATACTTGACGGCTTTAGTTTGATGTTTAATCTCATTGGGTCTTTAACCTTTGTTCTATCCGTCTTTGGGTTGGAGAATTATGATGCGCTTTCACTACTTCTGTATATTAAATGAAGGCTCAAATATTGTTGATGTAGGTACATGTATTTTGCAGCACTGTAGGTCCTGTGGAAACGGTGTATGGAGATCCTTTGGAACTTAGGTTTTATCGTCCTTACATTCTTTATTTTCTTTATTTTTGACTGGTAAAATTTGTGGAGTGAGAATGGCCTTTTTGTAACAGGCACTATGAGAGTGTAAGAGGCATCAACATTTGTCCACTAGATGAATATTCGACTCTGTTGATTTGATAATCTTTTTGGTTTGAAGAATTCTAGTACTCATTTTATTTGATACCTACAAAAGTATTTCTTCTTCTAATTGAAATCATCTTCATCGCAGCTGCACAAAAGCTTCCTTTGGCATTATTTGTCAGATTATTTGATATGTACTAAAGTATCTCTTCTTCTAATTGAAAATCATCTTCATCACCTGCCATAAAGAGCTTCCATTGGAATACGTAATGTTATTGTAATTAAATTTGCTAAATCAATTATAAGTCAGTTTTTTTAAATGGTTTTTAATTCGGTTTCAACATTCTCCAATTGGGTTTCGCATCCTGTTTTTGATATATTTTATTTGAAATGTATTCTAGGTGTTGAACTATTTGTCTGCAGCATGCTGAGACTTCGTTGGAGATTTCTCTTTCAGATTGAATATTTGGACAACTAACATCTCTGCTCACTAAGCATTTATTCAGTTTGGAGTATTATTTAATTTTCTGAATTTGATGAAGAAACATATGTACTGAAGTGTGAACTTGTTTTCTATGCAGTGCATCACATCGAGCCTCGTACATGATTTAGTTATGTCTCTCTGGGTTTTGTTTTGTTACGGCAATGTGGTAGATTATTGGATTTCTTGTGTTACCTTTCAAGAGTCCTCTATATTATTTTATTTGTCTATCAAATCTAGGTGCATACATAAGGAGTGAATTGTTATTTGTTTCTATGCTTCTATGCAGCAGTGTTTGGATTATTTTCGTGTAACATCTTGCATAGCATTGAGTTTGTTACCAGTTTCTCCATTGGTTTTTGAATTTTTGAATTTATGAATTCAATCTCATCTATGTTCTATACTTCCTCTTCCATTAAAGGGTGTTTATAGTTTTCTTCAATTCTTGGCTTTACAGGGAAGAGAAGCCATGGATGTGTTTTGTAAGAGACAATGTGAAGTACTAGGTTTTGTTACCCTAACATTTTCTTGTGCCTTTATTCGTAAATTGTTTGATGATGGATATCTATCAGATTTTGGTTTTTGTGTTCATTCCTTTTCAGAATTTCTTTGAGTCTTTGAGATTTCTTTTTCCGGAGACAAGCAATGAATGTGTATTGTTGGAGACGATATGAAGTACTAGGTTATGTGTTATCCTTATATTTTCTTGTGCATTTATTCATGACGATGGAGATCTATCAAATTTTGGTGTTTGTGTTCATTCCTTTTCAGAATATCTTCGAGTCTGAAATTCTGAGATTTCTTTTGTCGGTCGAGGATTTAAAAACTTTAAAACGGTCTAGAACTGCTAGCAGCTCTGCCCAGGATAACCAACTAATTTTTTTTTTGCTCTCTGTTATTTAATTAATCTGGTCCTGATCACCGATCGTAAGGTTTGAAGTTTAATTTGCTACTCTGCAGCGGTGTATCTTTTGTAATTTCCAGCATCTAATAGGGAATGTTACGAGTTGTGACCGCGTCTCCTTAGGTTTTTGAATTCTTGAATTTATCTGTTGATTTCATATCTTTTCGGTTTGAAGAATTCTAGTACTCATTTTATTTGATACCTACAAAAGTATCTCTTCTTCTAATTGAAATCATCTTTATAGCAGCGGCAGAAGAGTTTCCTTTGGCAATATTCGTCCGTCTATTTGATACGTTAAAGATTTTGTTACACTAGCTATTTGATGACGAATAACTGTATAGTTCTTTATTGGATGACATAGATCTATAGAATTAGATGTAAGAACTGTGTGTGTTCATTCCTTTTTCAGCATGATGCGGGTTGAGGATTAAAAATTATAATACAACTGACAACTGCTCAGGATATTACAATTTATTATTTTCTCTTGACTTTATGACCAAACATAAGGAATTCCATTGTGATTTGTTTCTCTGTACCGGTGTTTGGATTAGTTTCTTGTAATATCCAGCATTTTAATGGTCAGTTTTATATTTTGCACTTTAATTACATAATTATAATTATGATGTTAATTATGATCATTACGCTTGTTAGTTAGAAATATGTTTTTGCAGTATAATTTAGGTTTGTTATTATTTAATTTCTCTGGCCTTGATCGGATTGAATTTTGTTTCGTTTCTCTGAACAATGTTTTTGAATTAGTTTCGGGTAATGTCCTGCATCTCATCAATATTATGTATTTCTATAGGTATCATAGATATTTTTTTTCAATGATCAAATTTATTATCTTGAAAATAGCCTCAGATGATACTTGAAAATGTTTTCCAATCATGTCTTTTCAAGTTTTTTAAGTAAGATTAAATTTTATTGTTGTAATGACAAATGTATACATAATCTTCATTTTGTTAATCCTAATTATAATTTTAGGGTACCTTCACAAGAAATTACTTGTAATTAATCCTAATGTGCATAACAAGTCCTATATTTTTTTTTTCCAGTTGTTATTTATTAATTTTATCTTTCATTTTATTAGGGTTTACACTTAGGGAAATCTATTTCTCGATCTTCACATGATTTCAGAACAATATTTATAATATTTGAGAATAATTTTTTTAAAAAGATATTATTTAATATTTTAAAATTTTAATATTTTAATATAAAATGATTGAATGAATTTGATTGAATGAATTAATAGTAGTTATATTATTATTATTATTATTATTGGGTATTGCATTCTATATACAAAACTGTGTTGGATTTGATCCACAACTCAAGCTTGTCAGTATACCTTGTTTCTCTAATTACTGGAATTTTATAATCTTTCTTTATTCTATTATGAAATGTTGTTCAAATTAATAATATATTTCTTTGATCACTGGGAATCATTGGTTGCTTTTACACTTCTATTTCAACAATTTTCATGTTACTTCTGTTTCAACAATCTCTCTGGCACCTAGGCTAACAATTTACTTCATGTATTAGTTTACTCCAATCATCGTGCATGATTAGTGACAACTTCTTTGGTTTTGAATTTTTGTACCTATCTTATAGTTTCTATACTTTGTTCTTATAAGCGTCTATAGCTTTCTTGATTTCTTGGGCTTTACAGGGAAGACAAGCTATGGATGTGTGGGAGAAACAGTTGCAAGAGATCCTTTGAACTGTGAATCTTTAGGTTTTATCACCCTTACAGTGGCAAGTTATGTTTTTTGTTTCGTAGTTTTTGTGCATGTTTATCGGTATCTTGGTGGCATCACTTCCAATTACTTGCTTGTTTATATGAAATATGTAAAAACGTGTTTTTTAAGATTAAGATTAAGATTAATTGGAAATTTGAGTATAGATTCATTTAAGTCTATAATCAAAAGTGGAACATATTATATTACGTAGAATGCTGCAACTTTAATTCCTACTCAATTACTCTTAGTGATTATTCCTTTTTGCATTGAGCACCAGAGAATTTGCACGTAGATTCTGATTTTGAATCAGCTTCATCTCTCGGGTGATAACTTAGCGATTTTGCCTTCTTGGATATGTCCTTTTTCGTTTCTATCGGTCAATTTTTGAGTATTTTTGTTTTCTCAATTTTCATTGGTACATCATGTGTATTGAAGAAAGACAAACATGAATCAGTTGAACCTAGAAAGTATTGAGTGAGTGAGTCTAGTGTAAGTCCTTATAATCATTCTTATTGGATAACCCCTTCATTAAAGAGGCACATATAGAATAGGAAGTTAGGGAGTGTTTCTAAAGAATCTTTGAGTAACTTGTCTTTTTACATGAGACGCTTTCACTCCAAACTCGCATCATTGTGATGGCTGTTGCATTACTGGCACTTCAGCAAGGAAGTCACCAATCTCCATTCCTTTATGGTATTAGAGCGGATTCAGGCTCGCCCTACTTCTCTTCCTTAATCCACACTTGATCAACTCCTCTTATTGTTTTAATCTTTGAATTTTTTATTTGTTTCTTTGATCACCTTTCTTTCAATTCTTGGTTTTAACCAAACTTGCATCACTGTGATGACTGTTGCATTACTGGCAATTCAGCGAGGAAGTCACCAATCTCCATTCCTTTATGGTATTAGAGCGGATTCAGGTTATCACTGCTTTCATTCAAGGTCTCTTTCGTTTGTTCTAAACCTTGCAGACGATAAAGTCGTAATCCCAGAAGCCACTTGTCGCTGAGGAAACTGTCTCACACCCGAATTCGGAGCCCGATCCAGCTCTTCCATCAATCGGGCTTCTTTGAACCCGGTTCTCGTGATCTATCTAACGTCTACGCGAGTTCGCCCTACTTCTGCTCCTTAATCCACGCTTGATCAACTCCTCTTATTATTTGAATCTTTGAATTTTTGATTTGTTTCTTTTATCACCTTTCTTTCAATTCTTGTTTTTAACTCGATTGAAATTTCAGTAGCAAAAGTGATAACCCTTTAATCCTTCCAATTAGATTGAGTACAGGGGCATTCGCGAAAGTTTTCTACACTGTACACACCAGAAATATGCTTCTCTTTTTGCAGTACCAAGGAGAATACACGGTTTATGCTGGGGAGTGGTTCAATGAGCAAGGTCTGAGTCTTTATAGTGGCATAGGCGTCCCCAAGTCCCTTAGGAAAACACATTACATATTCACATTGTCTTTGTTTCGTAATGATTCTTTTTACTTGACAACTACATTTAATCTTAAAGGTACATGTTGGAATTGGTCTCAAAGATTCAAGTTCTTCCCACAGAACTTTCCAGTCGGTGTACCTTGGCGGATTGAATGTATTTCTTGAAATAGATCGGAGATGCGAAAATAATTTCCCTTTCCTTTAAATCATTCCAGAGATCCCTTGTGTAGATTATATTATTCTCACAGGTAATTCCTATTCTGATATTCTTTTAAAGTCAAGGACTTAGGAGACCTGAAGTTTTTTCTGGGATTTGAGATTGCTAGACCCAGAGGGAATAGGAATGCATTAAAGAAGTTATGCTCTTGATCTCCTTGCTGAAACTGGTTTGATCACTGCTAAAACTTGTCCAACAGCAATGACAAAAGACACTAAGCAACTCTATGAAGGACTACCTATGGAGGATATCACTATGTATCAACATCTAATCGGAAGATTGAGATACCAGACCTGACATAAGCTTCGCTATTCAAGGCCTGAGTCAGTTCATGAAGGCTCCAATATCAAGAAAACTCCAGCCCTGGGAATATTATTTCTAAAGGATTTTGAACTTCAATTCAAAGGTTTAAGTAATTCGGATTGGGCTGTCTGTCCTGATACACGTCGAACCATTACTGGTTTCTATATTTTTTTAGGTTCCTCATTAATCAGTTGGTAATCAAAGAAACAAGCTAATGTTTCCAAATCCTCCAACGAACTGAGTACACGGCGTTGGCAGCCACTACATGCAAATTACAATGGCTTGATTACTTGATTAAAGACTTCGATGTCCAGGTATCTTCTGTATTGTGATAGTCAATCTTATAGGCACATAGTTTCGAACCCAAGTTTTCATGAAAGAACGAAACACATAGAAATAGACTATCATGTAGTATGGAAAAGTTTCAAGCCAAGTTGTTTCAACTTCTTTCAATTTCATCTAAGCAGCAGCTTGTAGGCATATTAACTAAGCCTCTAGAAGCCAATACATTTGATTCCATTAAGCTTAACACCTTAAACATCCACACTGTAGCTTAATGGGGGCTGTTAAATTGTATTTAATATTCTGTAATCATCTCAACTGTCATATACTGTTTGCACTGTGTATATATTTATTTTCATTCACCACTCGATAAACAAGATTTGTTCAGATTACCCAATTCTAATTCTCTGTTATTACATGAGACACTTTCACTCCAAACCCGCATCACTGGCGTTCCAGCACTTCAGCAGGAAAGTCACCAACCTCCATTCCATTATTAAGAGTGGGGAGGAGTAAGCTTGGTTAGATTTTTGTCACTTCGTTATTGTTTGAACAATTAAGCTGATTTTGCACTATAAGTATGTGTCCTAATTGGATAAACCTTTCACTTTAGAAATGTACATTTGGGGAATAGCAAATTTTGTGTATTTCTTCATCTACACTGCTAAACTTGTGGATGTTTGATGGATTGTGGAAGCAATGCAGTAGATTATTAATGGGAACTGTGTGTTTGTTTGATATGTTTTATTTATCTTTCCATTCAATATTTTCTTATTTGTTTGTTTTGGGTGAATATGTCAGAGTTTGTGTGCGTATCTTGGTTGTGAGTTGTTGTGTTATTTGCAAGAGTGATTTGTTTATTTTGGAGTTGATAGTGTTGAGTTTTGGAATGTTTCAGTTGGGTTTGCAGAACTTGCGAAACTTCTTGGCAATGAAATGCTCAAGTTTATTCGTTTGGTACAGGCTGAAAGCTGAAATGCATTTACTAGCAACAGGCTCACAGGCTCAAATACAGATGAGATTTTAGAGTTAAACAATGCTCCACTTAGAACTTAGAAGATTAGATGAGCCACGTTGATAAATTCAATTTTTTCTTTAATGGCATTTCTTTGCCATTCATTAATTTCATGTAGTAGTGTTTGGATTAGTTTCGTACATGATATATAACTTCCAACCAAGTGCTTGATTTTGGTGATCTCTATTCTATTATTACTTTGGATTTTATAATTTTCAAATTTTTATCTTCTGTTTATACTTTATAATTGTTGTCACCACTTCTATCTTCTCACAAGGAAGAGAAGCACCGACTGTTACATGGGTGATCTCTACTCTAGATTCTGAGTCTTGGTTTGATTTGTTCTCATCAGATCTCCAATACGAGAGCTTTATTTACTTCTTTCCGATTGGGAGTTAGGGGCATTGGTATTTGAGGAGGATTTATCCGTCACATTTTCATTGGAATGTCAAGGTTTATCCCAATTCTTCTCTAGTTGAGTTTTTGCTATATTTTTATATAAAAATTATATCTAGATATATTTATTTGTTTTGCAGCACTAATCATGTTTTTCGCCTTAAAAATGTACTCTATGGGCTAAAGCAAACACCCTGCGCCTGGTATACGAAACTTCGCGCGTTTCTCCTTTCTCTTGGCTTTGTCAATTCAACTGTAGATGCCTCTCTCTGCGACAAAGGCATCTTCATCTCGGCAACTGCTCCACTAATTCTTCATGCTTACTCCGATGCAGATTCGGCAGGTGATAAGGACGATTATATCTCCACCACTGGTTACTTGTTATATCTCGATAGCACTCCCATCTCTTGGAGCTTCCAGAAATAACGCTCTGTTGCTCGTTCCTCGACCGAAGCAGAATACAAAGCCTTGGCTGACACGGTCAGTGAGCTTTTATGGGTCCTATCCTTGTTCACTGAACTTGGTCACATGCCCACAGCCAATCCGGTTATCTATTGTGACAATCTTGGTGCCATAACTCTCAACGTTAATCCTGTTTTCCACCCTCGGATGAAACACATAGCCTTAGCCTATCATCATTTTGGTTGTAAAAATGTTCAAAAAGGCAAGTTTTGGGTGTCTTTTATGTCTACTGATTATCAGCTTGCACCCTCGGTTACTGTCCAAGTTACGTCTCTCTTCCAGATTGTCCAACTTACGAGACGATATCAATCATAATAATTAATTTTTATATTACATAATTAGTTTTTATTATCATAATTAATTAACTTGTGCATATGTGTTTTTCCTTTTTATTTAGGTTAACTGTTAGTGTTAAATTAGTGGAATTTATGTTATCGATTTGTATATTTATACTACTGTAACTCAATGATAAAATTGAATAAAATTCATTTTCCTATAATCTGCACCTACTAGCTAACAATTAATTTGTAAATTTGTGTTTTGCAACACAAATTATTTTTTAAGGAGTTTCAGCAAATGGTTTAATGAATTGAGTTTTTAAGCTTGATCAAATTTATTTTAAAATGGTATATAATTTTATTAACGGTATACTCTTACAACTAAGTAAATTTTAACATGAAATTTATTCAGTTGCTGATCGTAACAATATAATTTTTTTCATGAAAAGGCTGGAAAAAATGAAAATAATTAAAGTTGAGTATTGTTGGTCTTAAGTAATATTTATATTTGATGTCTTTAATTTGTTTTGTTGGTCTGGTAAATAATGTTGCTCCTTCACTGAATTTACAGCATCATAATTTATAAGTATCTATCACGGAAGTCTCTCATATAAATAATTTGAAATTTGAAATTACTTACCATCTTTTCAATTACAATTTTGTTCTTAATTAGTTTATAATATTTTATAATAAGAATAGACTCTTGCTCATCCTCTTTTTTTAGTTAAGTTTATTCTTCTCTTTAATTAATTGGACTCGTCTCATTTTTCTTTTGTAGGAATAAACGGACCATACAAGTTATGGCCTCATGGGCCGAGCAAGGCAATTGGGCCACAATTAGAATCAAGCCCATGATACATCTCGACCAAGAAAGAAGACAAGGCAAGGATCACATGGATTAAGCATGTCACACACCTCCTTTGGCACGCTTAAGTCACATATTCAGCATGCTTCCGGCATTTTACTCTGTTAAACTCAAATGTAAATGCTGCATATACATTTTATTTGGTTTGAATTACCATTTGTATTTGCCATATTTGAAACCTATAAATAAGCATTTTATTGTAACTTGTAGTTAACTTATAGCATGAATATTTAAATATTTTTCCATCTTTAAGTTTTATTGGTCCTTTTTCTTTTTCTATTTTCAATTTTATTATAATTATAATTATGCATGTTTTATTTATGTATTGACTATGTCGCTTTTCTTTTTTTCTTTTTCTTAAATCTTAAAATCAACTATTTTCTTGGCGCAAACCTTCACACTTATTTAATCCTCCATGGATTAAATTTGTGTATCAATAACATGCATCTTTAAAGAATAATCAAAACTAAAAGTAATTTCCACAAACACCTTACATGAAAATCACTAAATATAAATCAGTAAATATGACTCTCGTCTACGGTGTTCATCATACCAACAATCTCAAATAAAAACAATTTATACTTATTAGTTTTTTACCCTAAAGAATGAAATTAATACATCAAAATACTTTTTTTTAGAGATAATTTTTTACCGTTTTAAAAATATATTATTATTAAATGGATGCCAAAGTTTTAGGAATATATACAAAAAATGGATTAAATAGATAAAAAATATATATTCTAAATTAAATTAAATCATTTTTAATTGATTTGTTTAATATGTTACGTCATATTGATTCATAAATTTATGAATAAACTATTTTATAAGATAATAATTATATTTTAAAAATTAATAAAAATAATATTATTTTATTATTTTTTTTTATTATTTATAAACGTATAAAAATGGATAATTCAGTTGATATATGACCAAATTAAACTTAATAAAGATGGTTAAAATTTTAAAAGAAAATAAAATTTAATGTATCAGACAAAATTTTTATTTTCGGTATTACAATAATTGAATGCATATCACACAAAACTTTAAAAGAAAAAAAAATCTTTCCAATATATATAGAATATAAACGTGAAAAAGAAAAAAAATGAAAAGTTGAAAATAAATTATAGAATATTATTTAATCATTAGAGTCCAATTTCAGACAGGTTACGGTTAATTTCTTTTTTTCTTTCTTTTTTTCTAATCTTCGTAAAATATAAAGAGAAACAAGTTAGAGAGATATTGGATTATGACTGCAGGGTGAAAAACGGTGAATTGTGTCAAAATTGACTGCGAGTAATCCAGGTTCTACCAAGTAAGCGATTGAAGGACGCGGACAAATAAAGACTCAAGAAAAAGGGAGAAAAGAAAAATCGAACGTATACGGATACGGATCCGCTACAGTTTTAAATAACTGTAATACAGTGCATTTCAATCTTTCACCACATATTTTAAATAACTTTTATTTTCTTATTAATAGTAAGTTCTAGTACAAGTATGATCAACGGTTAAGATTCACGCAGTTCAAAACTGAACTACAGAAGATCCTGATACGAAGAAAAGTTTTTTTTTTTTTCTCATTTTTAACTGTGACTACTAGAAACTATTGCACTTTGCTTCTTCTCCTTCTCTCTCTTTCTGTTACGAGAAGAGAGCTTCGAGATCAGCGACGAACGCAAAATGGCGAAATCGAGCGCCGACGACGGCGAGCTCCGGCGAGCTTGCGACGCCGCAATTGAGGATCCGAAGCAGAAGATCGTGATGGCGCTGCGCGTCGCCAAGAGTCACGGCATCCTAGGAAAATCGTCCAAGCTCGGTCGCCAAATGGCCAAGCCTAGGGTTCTCGCTCTCTCCAGTTACCTTCCTCTTCCTAATTCCCTCTCTACAAATCTCAATTCTACTGTTTCCTATGCTCGTTACTTCGATTTTGCTTGCACAAGATTCCACCGATGTTTTAGCTTCCAAGAAATTAAATTAACTACTCTGATGTGAACATTGTTTTCTTTTTATAACTACATTTTGAAGTTTCCCACACATTTCGTGGTAGGTTTAGCTATGGTTTGTGATGCTTGATTCACTTTGGATGCTTTTTGTGATATGTAGCTTGTTGGATCTTAAGGCGGCAGTGTTTGTGTGGTTTCTTCAGCGTGTGTTGTGTTTTGAAGTGTTTGTGTGGTTTCTTTGCATTTGTGTAGTTGTTGGTGATGACGTGGTATTTGCTGCAGCGAAATCAAAGGGTCAGAGGACATCGGCTTTTCTTCGCGTATTGAAGTATTCTACGGGAGGAGTTCTTGAAGTAATTTGTTTTTCTTTTATATTTTTGGATTTTAGCTCATTATATATAATAATTGCTGACCACCGTGGTCTAATCAATTTCAACATAACACATAATCTGCATTTATTAACTCTTTCTCGTTACCTGAGAAGCTTGGCTATGTGTCACTTTTGTCATTGACCGTGACCAAGGTTGTCTGGTGATCCCGGACTATATAATTTCTTTTATTGAGAAATGATATGATCCACTACTCCCCTTCAAACTAAATTCGGACGGAGTAGCTAGAGATTCCCCTTTAGATGTTGTTTCTTGTCACGTGTTCTTTTATTGGGTGGCTTTTCTTCACCCTCCTGCTTATCATTTTCAACTTTGTAAAACTGTTTGCAGCCTGCAAAGCTGTACAAGCTAAAGCACCTGTCAAAAGTGGAAGTTGTAGCAAATGATCCCAGCGGATGCACATTTACTCTGGTAAAGTTCCATGATGGAAGAGATCTTTATGTTCTAGTTCTAGATATGTTCTCAGTTTCTGGTACAGAAGCAATATGAGAACCCTGTTTTGGAGTTTATTTTTTGATGTCTTCCCACTTATGTGCTTGTTAGGCTGATGCTTGTGTATCTTGCAGGGATTTGATAACCTTAGAAGCCAGAGTGTGGCTCCTCCTCAATGGACCATGCGCAATATTGATGACAGGTTATATTTTAGAGAAATGTTAATCTATGCGTGGACAGCTATTTAGAGGTTGAATTCTATGTGAGGGGATGAAAGTTTTCTCATCATGTCCATCACTTATCTTGTAGGAATCGCCTTCTTCTTTGCATTTTGAACATATGCAAAGATGTTTTGGGTCGCCTTCCAAAGGTTGTTGGTATAGATGTTGTGGAGATGGCTCTTTGGGCTAAGGTGCATATAGTCTTTTAATTTTAGTTCTTCTTTACAATCAAGTAGCCTGATTCTATTTTACCGAACTGAATACCTTTCACTTTTATTGCTTAACAAATAATTAATTTGTATTTGCTATTCTGTATGGAATGTGACATAATCTCATCTGTGGGTATCACAAATCTATGACCTCAAGCTGGAGATGTTAAACACTATTTGAAATAAATAATTCTCCCTATTTGCTTACCAATTTGAGGGTGATGAGTCTAAGGGGAATACATCTCACTCCTCCCTCTCCTTTAAAACTTCCAGACGAGGATTAAAGTCAAATTTTCCTTTTCCTTTTCTATCCTTCTTCCCTCCTAACTTCCCATTCAAGCATAGTGTTGGACTGTCTCTGTGCAAATTTCTTATTACATTATTCAGTTTATTATCAAATATAAGTTTTCTGCTCTAATTATTTACTTTCATAAACTCTGGAATAGGAAAATACACCCCCTGTTTCTGCTCAGAATAAAGTGCGAGATGGTGGTCCTGTTGCATCTGTTGTGAGGGAGACAGAATTGAAAGTTAATGTTGAAAAGGAACTAGTCTCGCAGGCAGAGGAAGAGGACATGGAAGCTCTTTTGGGAACGTAGGTGCTATTCTTCTTTGTCTTAAAGGGTATTGAGGCTAGATATTTATGATAAGTAAGAAATTTCTCGAAATAATGGCCTCTGTTTTGGTAAATCGTGGAACCGAGTTCTTTATATCCTAGTGTTACACTGAGTCACTGTGTCTTCCCTTACAATATTGCTGGCCACATTTTATCATTCATATTGATACAAAGAATTCATAAATTAATTACAAGAAATTGTTGTACATAATGATTGTAACATATTTGTCAAAGTTCAAATGACACAATTATGCTAGTTTGATACATAAATAATTCAGTTTGACTAAATCATGTCTTAGAACTTATTTCATAGTGCCATTTTGATCCAATAAATGGTTGAGTGTTTTTTTTTTTTTTTTAATTGTGCAGTTATGTCATGGGTATTGGTGAAGCAGAAGAATTTTCTGAAAGGTTGAAGAGGGAGCTCCAGGCTCTGGAAGCAGCAAATGTGCATTCTCTTTTAGAAAGTGAACCTTTGATGGATGAGGTATTACCGTTCTGAATTTATGACCTTTTGTGGGAAGTTTGTTTACCCCTAGTCTTCCATACTTGCAGCCTCTTTGCGTTGCCTTAATCGCAACCTTGAGGAAGTGTTAGTCATACATCAACTAGATATATGATTTAAATAGAGTTTATAAAGCTTGGGAATTCTATCCCTAGAGCCCTGTTGGCCACTTGCATTGCCATGCTTTGTGTGCCCATGGCCCTAGGGATGAAGGGGTGTGTTGGAAAGCTGCATTAGTTACGGTTACCTATGGCCCTCATTAATTCCAAGTTCTTTGTGTTGCCTTAATTGAAATCTTGAGGTGGGTGTTTAGTTCCAAATCAATTGGAGTTGTGACTTAGATAGAGTTTTTGGTCAATTCTCACTTTACAAGTTGATTTTATATGTTGAGTTAGTCCATGAGCCAAAATTAGAAGATATTTCTTTGGTGGGTATTGCCGCCTTATTTGCTATATATGTTCTTGTAATCAGGCCCCTTGGTTCATATATTTTATGGCGGCTTAACTTTCTCCCTATGTTTTAAACGATAGACTGAACTAGGCTTTTGTGTAGTCTATGCTATGATTAATTATTTAAACATCCTGGACTTGACTTTTTTATAAATCGATCAATTTCTCTGATTTTATGTCTTCTCTTCTTGAAACTATAAATTTTGTACTGATACTTCAAGTTGTAACATTATCTCACCTGCTATGCAAATCAGTTTCATAAATTTCCATGTCTATTAGTTATTTTTAATAAATTAGTTTGTTTTCATAGAGTGGCTCATATTACTTGTGTTCCTTGCGCAGGTGTTGCAAGGACTTGAAGCAGCAACCAATGTTGTGGAAGATATGGATGAATGGTTAAGCATATTCAACGTAAAACTTCGGCACATGAGAGAGGATATTGCATCAGTAAGGACCTATAGCCTTCAATTTAAGAATATAAATTTCCTAGTTACAATTTACTTTGTGGTTGTAATGGCTGTGTTTACTGGAAATAAGATTCATTTGTTTAGTTCACCTTGTTCCTTTTGTAAGGCAAGGGAATTTATGTATAAGTTCAATCCTAATAAGAGAGAGAAAGACTTCTTCTCATTAATTTCCAGCTTTTATTATTTTTGCTAACAAAACTGTTAATTGATTAAGGGTATTTTAGGAAATAACATAATGCAAGAGATAAGTACAAAAGGGGTCTTATAAAAACGGGACAAACAATTTTCTTAAAAGGGTCTTGTATATAAGGATGGAGGTAGTCAAAGGTAAAACTGGATATGAAAATAAAAAATCCATATCATGATATTCGTTTAGCCTGGAAACTGTTAGAAATTTTTACACTATCCAATTTCCAGTTTATTAGGAAGGGAATAATTAGAAGCTTCAGATGCTTAAGCTGGAGCAGTTTTTATATTTTAATTTTTGGGTCAGCTTCGAAGGACTTGGCTGGAGTAAGAATGGAAAGACTTTATGCTACGTACAATTATGTTTTTTTATTTAGTGTTCTGAAATAGTAAAATTTTTGTGCTTTAAGGATATTATGCTACCTCTTGATCTGTTAACTTAACTGAGATAGAAGTGTATAAGTGTTGTGCTTTAAGGATATTATGCTACCTCTTGATCTGTTAACCATCAGGATTTTTTGGTATAGAGGGATGAGGAGATTTATGGTTTCGTTTGGATTATGAGTGAAATAGAAGAAAAAATGAAGTGGAAAAGATGTGTTGTTTTGGATGGATTAAAATAGGAAGGAAAGGAGTGTGGAAAATTCTTTCTGCTTGTTTAGATGAGTGGAAATAAATTGACCAGTATTATAAAAAACCTTTTTATATTAATTAAACAAATTTAAAATTAACTTATAAATATGAATTTTTTATTATATTAGTTTTTCATAAGATAATAACACACTACTTCTTCCCTCCCATTTTAAAAATATTTAAAACTAAAAACTAAAAATAAAAAATGGACACTACTTCCCTTCCATTTCATGGCCTTATGAGGGGAATTATTTTTGTAGCTGAGTGCCCAAATTCAATTCTCCCTTCCCTTAATTTCCACTCATCCATACCATGGAAAATTATTTCATCCTCTCCATTTTTTTTTCTTTTATTTCCTTGCTTTCTAAATACACCCATCCAAACAACGGGTTATTGTACTACTAAACTTCAAGTTTTCTGCTCTTCCTCTCCTCTCTCTTGTGTGAATTTGTCACTGGGGATAGTGTGTCCTCTTCCTCCTGTATATACTCACTGTCTTCTCTTTCCTAAGTTTTCTTATTTTCTAAAATCAGCATATAGAAGCAGGGTTCTTTTCCCTTTTAAAATGTTTGGTTCATGACATGGTAGCAAAGCCTCTTAAGACCAAATGATCTAGAGTTAGATCCCTGCCGCCCCATTCATGTAATAAGAACTTTGTCTTCCTCAAATGGCTTAAGATTTTTGGACAGTTGGTTAATGTGTCAAATATCTTCTTGTGTTTAAAATGATATTAATCTAAATTTGGATTTTATGTTTGAAAAGTTGGATTATGGACACAATTATTTCTACCAAGTGACCAGTTTTGTGGTGCTGTGGAAGTTGCTCTATGCCATTTCAGTATTGTTTGCTTTTCTAGGTTATCTAGGTGAAATAACTGCAATGTAGTTGTTCTTGAGAAGCACTAATCTCTTACTTTACTAGTCCTAATAACTTTTTCTGTCCAGATAGAAACCCGCAATAACAATCTGGAAATGCAATCAGTTAATAACAAATCTCTCATTGAAGAACTTGATAAGCTTCTAGAGCGTTTGCGTGTCCCTTCTGAGGTATTCCCTATATACTAATTTAAGCCAAATGAACTTCCTAGCTTCTATTTATTTTAATGATGTTTTGTTGGGTGTAGTATGCTGCAAGTTTGACAGGAGGTTCATTTGATGAAGCTCGAATGCTTCAAAATGTTGAAGCATGTGAATGGTTAACTAGTGCCTTGCGAGGTCTTGAAGCGCCTAATCTAGACCCTAGTTATGCAAACATGAGAGCTGTACGTTACCTTCCTACTTCTCTTTTAATCATTTGGTAAAATAAGTCAGATCATAATTAAGCTTTTTAGGAAACAAAATTATCCATGAAACACTGCTTGTTGGAAAAGTATTAATGGAAATTTTTTCAAGGTGACTAATATGATTTTTCATTCATTATTTCAATCATGTTTTTTGGATGGGAGAGTTGTAAGAGTGCTACCAATATGACATCAAAAAACATAGTGAGAATGGTCTGGTTTTGGCTGATATAGCAAATATGTCTTGGACCTAAAATTAATCTGTTTTGGTTCCTGCTACGCCTTACAGGTTAAAGAAAAGCGTGCAGAACTTGAAAAATTAAAATCTACTTTTGTCAGGAGAGCGTCTGAATTCTTGAGAAATTACTTTGCTAGTTTGGTGGACTTCATGATAAGTGATAAAAGCTACTTTTCTCAGGTATTTTATATAAAGTTGTTATAGAATTGTTACCTTTGAAGTCTTTTGATTGAATATATTAGTATCATTTTTTCTGCTTGCTCTAAACAGCGAGGACAGTTAAAGAGGCCTGATCATGCTGACCTGCGGTACAAGTGCAGGACATATGCCCGTCTTCTGCAACATTTGAAGGTTAAAAATTTGGGACCGAGGACCTATTTACTTTGACAAAATGTTTTCTGTTTTCATTCTGTTTCCGTATTTTCAAAGCTTTAAAGAAAGTTAATTTCCCTGTTTCTTATACAAATATTTGAAAATAGAAAAATATAAAAATATCGTGACATGTTTTGTACAAAATACTAAAAACAGAAAATGAAATTAGGAAACATTTTCTCAAATAAAACAGTCCTTATTATTCCTGCGTGAATTTTGTTTTGGATATGTATATTTTGTTCAGTAATTTTCTTTGTTTTTCTACCTAAATTATCTACCTGGACACTTGCAGAGTCTTGACAAGAATTGCTTGGGTCCACTGAGAAAAGCTTATTGCAGTTCTCTAAACTTGCTTCTTCGCAGGGAGGTCTGTTGCATATCATGTTTGTTATTTTTGCTTATTGTGATGTATTCCTTTATTTTTGTAATTAAGCAAGGAGAATTAATAGAAATGTGAAAAAAATGTTAATTAATATGATTACTTAGCTAATCAATATATAAAAACTAAATTAAAAAATAATCATTGGCAGGGAGGATTCTAAAATTCCTAGAGAGAATAAATTTTCCAATTTTTAGATCTTTTCTCTGTGACTAACTTCTGACATCACTAATGACTGTTTGCTCTATGGTTGACATAACTAAGAGTGAGCAAAATGAACTTGTTACATCTTTTTTTTGTTCCTGCTGGAAAATAATCTTCCATTGCATTAGAAAGAAACTTGTCTAATATTTTTTATAGATTATATGAAAAATGTCTGTATTATATGACAATATTTTACAGTACGTCATGTTATCTCTCACAATCAGTTTCCTTATTTCTTTGGCTTTCATATTCCTTGTTATCTGTGGAATTTGTAGAGAGAGTTGAAAAATAAATCATGATTTATTTCCTTATTTAACTTGGGTATAATCTGGTATTAGTATGATAGGGTGGGTGCTTTATGTTTTTTCATCATGTTGCAATACTTTATATCATATCAAATCAATATCAATATCAATATCAATATAACTCATTTTCCCTTATCTCCTTTTCCTTGCTGTATACCTAAAACCCTATAATCTCAACAACTATCTTTTAAAAAAGGTGTCACTCAGATCAGATCCTCCACCATTATTTCTGCATGATGTGTTTTTTGGTCTTCCATAACTGGAGGTCGTTTAGTTATGATTGCAATTTGGTGTTTGACCTGAAGATGTTTTATAATCAATATTAGAATTCTGGATCATACATTCTATTTGGTTAAAGTGTGTTTTAGGTCTCATTTTTTTTGTCAAAATTAGTATTTTTCTATCTACTTTAAGAATGATGAAGTTGGTCCCCATATTTTTTATAATTGGTGAATTCTGTACCACTTTATGGAACTTACTATATTAGAATAATACCCTACTAGTGTCACTATCTAACTTCAGGGAATTAAAATTTAAACTACATATTATTCTAATTGAAAAAAAATTAACCATTTATCGTCTTTCTTTATCATTCACCAATTATAAAAATTACAAGGACCAAAATCACTGTTTTTAAGGTGTAGCTACTAAAACCACCTTTGACCGAAAATTGAGAGGCCTAAAACACATTCAACCTCTACTGTATTTTATGCCATGGTATGCTAATATATGGAGTCTAAGGTTTCACACATTCCTTTACAGGCCCGTGAGTTTGCAAATGAACTTCGTGCTAGTACTAAAGCATCTAGGAATCCAACTGTTTGGCTTGAAGGTTCTGCAGGTTCTGGTCAGAATGTAAACGCTACTGACACTTCCACTGTCTCTGATGCTTATGCAAAGATGCTAACGATTTTTATCCCACTTCTGGTGGATGAGGTGATCGTTTGATATTCTTTCACTTTCGTCACTGATTTGTCTTTTAATATTTCAAATGTATAATCATGGCATACACTGCAGAGTTCTTTTTTTGCACACTTCATGTGCTTTGAAGTCCCTACACTTGTTCCTCCAGGAGGTGTTGTTAATGGAAATAAAACTGGATATGATGATGATGATGATGATTTGGGAATTATGGACATCGATGATAATGACAGCAAATCTGGTACTCATACTTGACTTACTGACTTATAGCTAATAGCCTTTTGGTATTGTCAAGTTTTTACTTTTAATCTATTACTTGAGTATAAAAAACCCGTGCAATGCACAGGTTTATATTATATTATCTTTTATATTTGTAGGTTTTTCAAATGTGTTTGTCGATAAATTTTTTAAAATATTTAATAGTATTATATAATTACATTAAAATTGTAGATGTTGTTTTAAAAAAAATTATTGATTTTTTCACAAAAATATAGTGATATTTAAAACTTATTGAATTTTTTTTTTCCGCAATAATAATAATGATGCAATACCTGTATGAAATTTATAAATAAAAATGATAAAATAATACTCAGGTATTTTTGTTAGTATAAAAATGAGTGTCCATTCTTCTTCTTGTAGATATTGTATAAGATGTATTTTTTATGTTTTATAATTAATTATTTTTAGCTATATTTACTGTAAAAATAATAACATGAAAAATACTAGTATAATAAAATAAATTGATATAAAAGTTATAAGGTTAAAAATTGATATTGATAAGCATACCATATACACAATAAAAATAAGAGGAATTCTTTCAATGACCATTGAATATTATTATGAATCACATTATTTTAAATGAAAAAAAAGCGTATGGTAATAGAATCTTTTTATTCTTATAATAAAAATATTTTTTATTCCGAAAGACAACATAAAATTCATTTTTTATTATACTTAATAAATACCTATAAAAATTAATAATATGGAAAAAATGTATTTATTTTATATTACAAAAATAGTACGTAACTAACATGAAAACTACATTAATTTTTTCATAGTCATTTTTACCATTGCTTTTGTTATTTAAAAATGTTTTATGAACAATAATAATAACTAAAGATATATTTCATATGTTTTGTATTTTAATATTTAGTTGATTAATAATTATTTGTTTTATAAATATAATTATTTTTAGTAAATACATATTATGATTTTGATGAATTTAAAAATAACTATTATGATGTCTTTATAAATTACATCGAATTGAAATTCAGATTAAAAAATTATTTAAAATATATATATATATATATATATATATTTATCAATTTTTACCAAGGTTAGAATTCTTTAGCCTTTTAACATAATGATTCACTTTTAGTGTACTCGTACGTAAAATATGTTTTTACTCCTGTAAAATAGAAAATATGTTAAAATTTTTAATGTTAGTTTGGTATTTATAAAAGTTAAACATATTATTTTCGTTTAAAAATTTAATAAACTCTAACAGTAGATGATGTAGCAAAAGAAAGTTTGACTAGAAACATGTGGTATCGAATGATGGAAGACACCTGGCATACAATGTAACCCCTCTTGGACTTGTAATCCAACCCTAACATCCTGGTGCAACATGACAAGAAATGCTGCTCGTATTCAAATGTATGGAATCAGATCATATCGCAATTGAGAAAAGCTTGGAGAACGTCCTTCTCTCACAATCATATTCATCATTCTCGTTCTTGCTCACTACAATACAATTATAGTAGGAATAACACTTAATCCTTGAAGGAACCGCAAGTAGTGGAACCCAAGACAAAAGAGACTGTTGAATCAAGGTTGAGATCTTACCATGTTGGTGCTGCAACACTGTGAATTTAAGAATTGTTGAGTAATTTTGAATACGATAACCTTCTAGACATAATTATAGAATGACTTTAATTTGAAGTAGATCTTGTTGGTGAGGATGTAGGCCTTCCACTAGTCGTGATCAATACCATGGGTAGAAACCATGGCTAAGGAAAGTGGGGACATGGGTAGCATTTAGTGGAAGAGAGGCCACAAGTAATGCTTGTAGGAACCATGGTAGAATTTGTTGTGAAC
Source organism: Macrotyloma uniflorum (assembly GCA_016859785.1). Taxonomy (NCBI): domain Eukaryota; kingdom Viridiplantae; phylum Streptophyta; class Magnoliopsida; order Fabales; family Fabaceae; genus Macrotyloma; species Macrotyloma uniflorum. The sequence goes on from BDMB01000014.1 coordinate 5,219,646, forward strand.
CTCTAGGGGTAGAAACGTTGGGACACAGCAGAAACTTTTGAGGAGTAACTGAGCCACTTGTCGTTAATATCCAACTACATTAGGTCATCGGCCACTGGCCACTGTTGTCACCACCCTTGGAACTTGTCCTAGTGCTTGGTAATCATCCATTGATATCAAATTCAAGAGCCCCTAGCAATATCTTTGATAGCATGGTCTGGAAAGAAGAATAAATAACTAAAAAAGAGTTTTTTTTAGGGGATGGCGAAGATGGTGGTATTAGAGAAAGATAAATATTAGAGAAAGATAAATCATGAATGCGATGTGTCTCCAATCAGTATATAACACATGATTTTAGTCAAATTTCCCTTTGTCACATCATCTACCCTTAAAGTCTATTAAAATTTTGAACTTAAATAACATGTTTAAATTTTATAAATACCAAATTAACACGAAAATATAGCATAATGAATTACAATAGTTTTTTATGTTTTATTTATGGGCAAAATGTCTACAAGAATGACCCATTTCATAACAGTATTAATCAATCAAGTGATTAATTAAATAGATCTTTTCTTGTAAATGCAACCTGTTCACTGTAAATTTTCTTTCACATTTCCTACTTCAGGTCTTAATATGATATTATGATGTAATTAATATCAAACAAAGTAATGAAAATAAAAAAAAGGGGATCAAATGCTTAGCAACCAGCCTAAATAACATATTACACTCAATATTAAAATTATGAAAAATTAATTTTTTATTATAAAAAATATATAATTAAGATTAATGTGAACTACTAAATTTGTCATTAAATACAATTCTCTTTGTATTCTTTTTTCAGGAATTTCACTATTTCTTCCATTTTGTAGGTAAAACTTCTGTGGAGCTTGCAGCTTTGAATAAATCACTTAAGGATTTACTTGATGGAATACAAGTATGTATAGCATTGCCCTTTATCTCTGAATTAACTTTTGTGCTTCTGATATTTGTGAGATGAAAGGATCTGGATCTTAATCTTAAGCATAGTGGCGAGAGACACAATAAGATTTAGGTTTATTTGATTTTTTTGACAGAAAAGAACTTTATTTAAGGAAGAAATGAAGAGTACAAATGTAGAGGACAAGTAGGGCTGTTCAAACATATTTGAATTGAACCAAATTGGTACTGAATTGAATTGCATAAAATAGCTGAATTGTTTTGAATAAAAATCTAAACTGAATTATTATTTTAATTCAGTTTTTAAAAATTTAATTGTTCCTAAATAGAATCGCTTGAACTAGAATGAACTATAACTTATGAGATTGGAAAATATGCTTTAAAATAAGATGTCCATTGATTATAGTTAAAAAATTCAGATAGTTCAAGCAGTTCAATAGCAAGTCAGAGTAGTCCAGTTTGCTTCACTCAAACTATAATTCAGTTTAGTTAATCTAAACAATTATATAGTTCTATCAAATCTCTTCTAGAGTTTATTTAAGTTTTACAATAGTTCAGTTCTGTTCATATATTTTGCTTACCCTTAAGGGTAAGGCATCCTAACAAGCAACTTACAGAAAAGAGCATTTAGAAACCAGTATATTTTGTCATCTATTGCATATAAAATCCATGTGAATAACACCACAGACAAACCTTAAAATAACCGTGTTCCAAGTGTTAGTTAGAGAAGAGATTCCTTTGAGCAAAGACAGCACTCTTAGTTAGAATTTTATAAGAAACAGATGCAGATATTCGAGGCAAACTCAATCTCTCTGGAAATCCCTGCAGAACACTACAGAAAAAACTGAGATCCAGATCTGAATTATAACCTCAAATTACCTTAGACAATGTAGGGGAAGGTATGTTCTTTTGCAGCATGTCATTAATGAGGATCCCTGTTAAGGGCAGCAGTCTAGACAAAAGACATGACCTTCTTGGGAGATATGAATTTCAGGATACATTTGTCCAATCAACAACTGTTGCAAGACTTTGTCATGAACTGAAAATAATTACAAGAGGAAAACACCCAGAAACAATTTACTTTTGAATTTAGCTTTTAGGGTCTTCTTAGACCTAGTCCATTATTAATACTACCCATGTATCATTTAAAAATTCAAAATTACAGTGACACCGCATCCCTCTGAGGTCTGACAAACCTCCCAACTCAGAACTGGTCTCTAGTTGATTTTTCCCACTCAACCAAAGGAAATCATGCAAAACATGGGAGAAAGTATAAAGGTATACTGGATAACAAGTCTATGTAACAGTAACCAGACCTCCCCAAAAGAAAGTGCAACCTACAATCTTAACACTTGAAAATTTTTTATACCACTGGATCCCAAAGGATAAGGCACAGAGATTACCACCTAGGGGATGCCTAGATATATACAAGGCTATTGAAGAGATTGACATCTAGCTGAAGCAGTGAAAGTGGTTAAAATCTGACCGTTCACATTAGACCTTGCTGGACTGCTATTAGCATAATTAATCTTAATTCCATAAATGACTTAAAAGAATCTTGTGATAGTTGGAACATTGACAAAGGAATCAACCTTAGGCTCCTATAACTGTTATCAGCAAAGGGGAGGGGGGGGAGGAGGGTGCCAAAACCCTTTCCAGACCAACCATAAACCCCTTAACCAGTTCATCAACCCTACATACCAAGTTGCTAAGAATATAAACCATAATGGTTTAGAGGATCCATCTTTAATGTTTCGTTATTCTCTCTTAAACTATTGCGTTCCACAAGAAACCAAATCCAGGATATAACTCAACTTATAATTAGTCAGGTTTTCTTTGAGTTGTTGGCAGTGGTTTAGAATATTTAAAAGTTCAGCAATTACAGTTACTAAACTACTGTTTTATATGATTTCAGGAAGACTTTTATGCTGTTGTGGATTGGGCGTACAAGATTGATCCTTTACGCTGTATCTCAATGCACGGAATAACAGAGCGCTATCTCTCTGGTCAAAAAGCTGATGCAGCAGGATTTGTACGTGATTTGCTTCGTGACCTGGAGTCTAGGATATCTATGCAATTCAACCGTGTAGGTGACAAGCACCATGAAGATTATTTTGCCAATGCATTTGGAAATTGATATGCTAACCTTATTCATTTAATTGCAATTTCTTTTGCAGTTTGTTGATGAAGCTTGCCATCAAATTGAAAGAAATGAACGCAATGTTCGCCAAATGGGTGTCCTCTCCTACATTCCCAGGTGAAATAAGTTTGTTTTTTTTAATTGTCCCCTTTTATTTGCTACCTTTTCAGCCAGTTCTGCAAAGTTTGGAACGTAGAAAGAGAGAAGGAAGATAGTATCTCTAATCTCATGAAAGGATCTTAACACTATACTTTGTCTCTATTAAAGATGTTATACTAAAATTGGTCTATTCTGATATCCAACATTTTGCAAATTGCACTGAGTTAGTTCATTTTGGGTTCCTGAAATTAGATGATTTTTCGTATTCATCCTGAAATTAGATTGATTGATAGTTGATACTACTGGAAGTGTTGATTTTAAGTTAATGTTAACCTTACAAATAAGAATAGAGGTTCTAAGCTCTTATTAGGCACTATCTTTGGACAATGTGGGACCTGAGTTTTTGCAATAGTAAAGATTGATACTTATATCTATCTATCTGTATATAAAATTATTTTAACAAATTTGACTAGTGAATTATAACTAATCATCATGATGTTTTTTATACCAAATTTCATATAATTTAAACAACAAGTATGTGATCAAATAATAAATGTTTGCACATGAGAGTCATTTTATTCTTCAATGTCCATACAAATTGACGGAACAGAAAACAAACTTGGATTATGATAGAACTGGAATCAGAATTGAGGGAAGAAGAAGAAAGAGATTTGTTGTGAAGGTTGAATCTTCTCCAGAACGAATGTATATCTATACATCTGAACACAGGTAGTTTAAGGAACCTGGAACCTCCCAAATAACTCTCAATTCACGAACGGACTTCCCTCTACAGTATTTTTCTATATTAGTAGTTCCTTTTATAGTTAACTTCCTTCTAACTAACTACTGACAGTTACACATTTCTTTCCCCCTCTAACTCCTATTTCGGTTGTTCCTTACATATACTGGTTTTGGTAGGAGGTCACAGTATTCTATCACTGGGGAACTTCATAGACATAGTATATGTTACATATACTTCATAAAGTTTAAATGCTAGATTGTTTCTTGGTACTCCTACATTGTTTTCTACTCCTTCAACTTTAATTAAAATGAATGCATGTAATATCATTTTCAAGCAAATAAAAATATATCTACTTCTTTGAGCACATATTGATAATTGTTTAAACTGCATGAAAATTGGTGTAAGATCAATGTGCTAATTATGTACAGTTCTATAGTCAGATCGGGTAAAATCATTTCAATGGATAATGATATTTATGAAATAATGGTTTTTGTTTAGTAAGCAATTAGAAGTTACAGCTGGAATTGTTTCTTTCTGGTATGTATTTATTCAACTGTCAAGTCTCTCTGTGATTGATGCTAAATATTTTAATTGTTTTGCATAGATTTGCAACCCTTGCAACTCGGATGGAGCAATACATCCAGGGTCAGTCTAGGGATTTGGTTGACCAAGCATATACAAAATTTGTAAGTGATTGGTTTCCAGTTTTATGATGTCTTTCAATTTTGCTGACAAGTCAAGCACATGCTTTTAAACAATAGTGAGAAATAAAAGAAAAGGGTTAGACTTTATAGATTTTAATTGTTAGGTTCTTGGATCAAATAGAGCATATTTTCAATTTTTATTTACTGTAAGAAAGGAGTATCAGAAATTAGAAATAAGAACAACTAATGTATAAATGAAATTAGTGCTATGTTTTCTTTAACTTGTTTATTCATTTGATTGATAAATACTGTTCATCTTTCAATCAAATATTTTAAGTTTATTTATTATATTTTGCCTGCATATTTATATTACTTATACCCTGTGGTCACAATTAAAAATGTCATTGTTCTTCATTTTCTATAAATGATGTTGAATCCTTGGAGAATTATAATTATAAATCTTATGCACTGTGTTGATATTTACTATGAGAAATTTCAGTGGTTTACTAATTACCCTTTTTTTTTCTGTAGCCCACATAGGAGGAAATAAGTCCTTCATATTTTTTTTTTCAATTTACTACATAACTGTTACCATAACATTACCGGTGGGAATGTTGCTTGACAGGTTAGCATAATGTTTGCAACTTTAGAAAAAATTGCACAAACAGAACCAAAGTACGCAGATATTTTTCTTTTTGAGAACTATGCTGCCTTTCAGAATAGGTAATTCCTCTGCTAAAAGGCTGTTTCATTTTATTCCTTTATTTTGCAAATTCCATTTTTCAATTATTTTGTTCATTTTACTCAGTTTGTATGACCTCGCCAACATTGTGCCTACTTTGGCCAAGTTTTATCATCAGGCCAGTGAAGCCTATGAACAAGCTTGTACACGTCATATTAGCGGGATAATCTTCTATGTGAGTATAATCTATTTTCTATTTCCATTTGTGTCAGCACACATGAATTGATATCTTTGGGACCAAACTGATTATCCCTTTTTTTGCATTGGAAAGCAATTTGAACGCCTTTTCCAGTTTGCTCGAAGGATTGAGGATTTGATGTTCACTGTTGCCCCTGAAGAGGTTTGTGTGTATAATGCTGTATTTTTATCCTTTATAGGTTCCTGGGTACTTCCTGCCATACTGCATCTTGTCACGTGTAGAAGTTCTAGTTATCAAATCAACTTGTTATGTGTTTCTTATTTTTTTCTGGTTGAAATAATGAGGTTTTAGATATAGATGAAGGAAGAGAAACTAGAGAGACTGAATCACTGAATTGATAAGGAAATATGATAATCAACAGTAAGCGATAATGAGAAAATAAGGAAACTAACCTGGAGAATAATTTATGATATTCTAAGTTTTATGATACGATAACATATTTTCATATATTTTAACAAAATGTTACTATCCTTTCCTAGCATCATAGATTACTCTATCAAAATATAGCTATTAGTCTTCTGGCACTTATTTGAATAATAAAATTCCACGCTGAATTCCTCTGAATAGGGAAATTATGTTGATAAATATAACCTAATGTGGTTGCTTCCCTAACCAGCAAACTAAATCCAAGTCATCCTAAACAGCAAAACCAAGAGGTTGTTCCCTATATTCTTTATTCAGGTCATAATGCAGGAAGACATTTTTAATAATAATTAATATAATGGCCAATGATCTATTTGGCTGCATAGAGAGAAATAGACAAGCAATTTTAGCTACCAGAGAAAAGGTATTATTATTATTTTAAGACCATAGTTGTGAACTGCTTAGCAAGTTATCTGTCAATGCTCATGGGCGAGAAACTAAGTCACCTTGTAGATTTGAGTAACCTTACAAAGAGTGGGAAGGAGTTCATGAACGGACTTGGACACATGACAAGATACTGTTCTATTTCAAAAAATGAGATAACTAGACTAAGCTACTAAATAATAGTAAATTTATTCTTCTCTGCCTTCTATTTATTCATCACAGGAATTTATAACATAGCACAACAGCCAATCATTGGCAATCCACACTTTCAGGTGAAAGAAAAAGGAATCTAGCAAAATATAAAAATGTCAAATAAGCACTATTGGCAGCTATAACCTATTTTCCCACATGTGTTTTAGAATCCACTATGCGATCAACTTTCCCAAGAGATTCAATCGATAAAACAGTCCTATAGATTGCTGGGCCTTTTGTAATCCTTTTGGGCCGAGTGCATTATTATTGACTAGGGATCATTAATGTGGATTTGGCCAGTTACCTCAAATGAGGCTATTAGAACTGGGGATGGTCCCCACAAGGAAGCAAAGATGGTCCGAGTGTCACCAAAACAGGGAATAGGTAAAACCTCGTAGATTACTCTTGACACTTGGTTCAACTAATTGTAGTACGGCGGCTCTTCAAAAAAGGTAACATCAGTCAGATGAATACCAAAGAGTGATAGAAGATCCAGACTGAGGTTCAGATGAATTAACTACGTGTGGTTGAAGTTATTTTGATAATATGAGCTTGAAGAATTGTATTTTCCTGGATGCATGAAACTTTGAATTAATTAGTTAGACAAATTTCACATTAAATTTGACTTTCAACATTCACAGAATTCTATTCTTTTGCATAAATTTCAGATTCCTTTTCAGCTTGGGCTGTCAAAAATGGATCTTCGGAAGATGTTAAAATCCAGCTTATCTGGGGTACGGTGATTCTTATTTTCTTTGAAGATCCTTCTCACTCTGTATGTGTGCCTTTGAACATGTGTCTTTGCTCCTCTACTTAGGTTGACAAGTCCATTGCTGCGATGTATAAGAAACTGCAAAAGAATTTGACTTCAGAGGAACTGTTGCCCTCCTTATGGGACAAATGCAAGGTAAGATGTACTTAATCAACGCTTTTCCACTAAAGATTTCCAAGGCTAACTGTCAGTAAAGTGTCTAACAAGTGTTTCTTCAGTTTGGTTGATAGCGATTTTGCAAACTTTAAGATACATGTGAACGGCAATTAAATTGGATTTAATTTTGATGTTGTGTGAACATTTTTTCCACTGTCACGCAATTAAATATTTTTTCCAATGCAGGTTTTGTGATTGAAAAACTAGCAGAAAAGGCATGCAAATTAATCGTTTTTTATTTTAAATTTTGCAGAAGGAGTTTCTTGATAAGTACGAAAGTTTTGCCCAACTTGTGGCTAAGATTTACCCTACGGAGACAATCCCATCTGTTGCAGAGATGAGAGACCTTTTAGCTTCCATGTAGAGGTTTATGTATGTATATATTTTTCTTTCTTTTCATTTTATGTAAGCTATGATCTTTCATCTCTCTATTTAATTTTATTTATTCAATAAAGTGTATCTTTGTAGTTTTAACTATTTGAAACAACAAGCATTTTAACTTGTTTTCTAGCGAATGAGATTGAGGAGTGAGAGTATCTTGCTCATGTGTGCTACTGGATTTACGAGTGGCAATCCGCTTAACACTGTATATGCGTTTTAGCTTATTTTGAAAAAGTAAATCATTTTTCTATACCTTTATCAGAAAGTCATTATACAAGTACGAGTTATTTGATAATTCCATTTATATATTTATTTCAATTGCTTTCTGGTTATTCGCATCCTCGTACCATTTTGTGAGTGGGATAGTCTTTAAATAGGTATTAATTAACATTTTTTTTTAAATTTTAATAAAATATATACATCCAAAAAAATAAACTCTAAACTTATAGTTTATATTTGATTTGATTTTTTATTTATAATTCAAATTTCAAATCAAATTAAGGAAAAATATATCTAAAAAAAATCTTAAAAAAGTATTTTCTATGTATTATTAATTTTTTGGATTAGGGTTTTATTATTTTGGACATAAGTTTAAAATATACATGTTTTTATTTTAACTTTTTAATTTATAATTATTTTAATTTTTTTTCTAATTGAATTAAATTATCTATTGTTCCAATACTAATTTATATCAAATTGTTATTACGTCTCCTTATTTAAAATATAAATTTAATAAAAACATGTATATTTTAAACTTATGTCACGCATATTAAAAAAATAAATAATTTTAATTTTTAGAAATAGTATTTTGATATGAAAATTTACATAGACATATGTGTTAGAATAATATTATTTTGACTAAAAAAAAACTATAATTATTGTTTTAAAAAATAGGCCAAGCTTATCTAATGTTTATTTTGAAAATTTGAAGACATTAGTTTTTATGGTCTGCGATTTGATTGATTATTAAGTTATTTGTTTGACGATAGAGAGTTGAGTTCAAACATGTTTCAATCCTATCTGTTCAAGAATTCGATAATATTTTTATAAGATAAATAACTTCTTTACCAAAGCCTTATAGACTACACAACAAGGATCCTACCTAGTCTATAATCTCATTTTCTATTTACAATTCTAGCTTTTAAATTTACTTAACAAGGAAAAAAGAGGAAACAAAAAATAGGAGAAGAAAGAGGAATCGTAGCTGCTATGGTCAACTACTGGTCACATCAAGTACAGAAGTGCCATGTATGTCTCCTTTAAACATTCATTAATATAATTTATAATATTCTCTCTCTCTCTCTCTCAATTCTTCTATTCCTCATTCACCTTTAAATCATGGAATCAAGAATCTTGCTTAAAACTAAGATCACTTAGAAGACAAAGCAACAAAATTTAATGAATCAATTTTGAAACCTACCTTCTTGCCAAAAAATATTTAATTTAACAGATTAACTTGCACATGAACAATATAATATATTTGATAAAAAAAAATTTAATTTCATACATCACAACATTATATTTATAATTCGTTAAATACATCTTATTTGTATTAATACATAACGCAAATTTATTAAACGAAATACAAATACACAAAATATTCATAATAATTTTAAATAAAGAAATAAAATTAAGAAAATAATATCTTTTATTATTATTATTTATTTATTGTCATATTATTCATATTTATGAATAATTAAATTTTTTTATATTAAAATTAAATATAATTTATTAAAAAAAATTACAATATTTTTATTATTTTATTATTTAATTTAATATTAATATTTAATTTTTATTTTGATATTTTAAAAATATTAGGAACAATAATTTATTTGATTAATTAATTAAAATTTTATTAAAAAATAAATTTTAAATATTATTTCAATTAAGATATTTTAGATATTTAATTGATAAGAATAAATTTAAATATATTTAATAAAATAATATTAAGATTGATTTAAGATAATTATTAAAATATTAAATAAATAAATTATTATAATAATTATTCACATTCAATGTTTCTTTAAAATATTTAATAGATTATAATTAAGTTTCTATCTGAAAGCTATTAATTAATTCAAAACAATTCCACACCAATGCGCATGTTTGGTGATGGACTTATTAATTATTAGAGCGATTTGATTGTTGAACAGAATTTAATTCTTTTTCGTTCTTCAATAGCAATTACGGTCAAACTAATCTCATCCATGCACGAACTGGCTATTAAAAAAAGTCTCTAAACAAACAAGTCTTTATTTTATAAATATATTTTGAAAGCCTAAACTATGGATATAAATTTATAGAATTTTTTTACTTGTTTCTTTTTTTAAATTATCACATTGCTATTACTTCGTCTAATATTATCACTGTGAAATTTTAAAAATGGTAGAGATAGAATTTCAATATTTTAATAATAAAATCTATTTAGTAAAATTTGGAAACAAAATTATAAATAAAGGACTAAAAAAATTATTTTTATAAATTTTAAATTTTATCTATATAAAGTTTAAGATTTTCTTTATTCTCTTCTTCAATCAAATGTTAGCTCATGTCAAACTAAATTTAGTGAAGTAAAACCAATACTAATTAATTAGAAGTGTAGTTCGGTATATTTTTCTTTTTTTCTTTTTTTCTTTTATTAAGATTTCTTTGAAAATTTGATTAAATTTGAGAAAAAATTATACAAGTATAGATATCTAAACTGATTTTGATACATAAATATAAATATACGAAGTTGTTAGTGGAACTTTTTTGTGTTATCAAATTTAGGAGTTTATTTACAACAAGCATAATCTAAGAAAAGTTAATATTAAAAAATTATGTTTTTAATGAACATGTTATACTTTGTTGATTTTATGTTATTTAAATTGGTATATATAGTGTATTTTTTATGGGTATATATGGAACTGAATAAGTGCTTACATATTTTAATATTTAGGATGCATTGTTGCATTAATCATGAATTCTATTATCTGTCATATTGTTATGTTGAGTGTTCAAACGATATGTAAAATGATATAAAAACGTAAGTAAAGTTACTAAGTACAATATAATTATGAGTATTATCGGTATTAAAGTTGATAGATTAATAAAATATTCAAATTCCATTATTAATAATTTAGATCGTACTAGTTAAGAATTAAGTTATAAAGTGAGGTAGAATCAATAATATATATATAAAAAACAAAGGAAATTTATTAAAAATGTTTCTTTATATATAAAAATAGTAAAAGGATAATATTATATTAAACTATAATTATAATTAAAATTATAATTATTAATTTTTGAGTTAAATAATATCACGTCAATAAATTAATATTGTGGAAAGTGATATACTAGTTATTAGTGATATGTGATAAGGTGTGATATTATTTATAAATTCTTACATGAAAATATATTTTTATAATTAACTTCTTATTTTCTCTATATAATAGGTCACAACAATGCTAATAGACAATAAAAATAAAAATGATTTTAATAGATAGAATTTATATATATTTTAATTTATGTATTTATTTTTATAAAATATTAATTATTTTGAAAATATTGTGAAATATTGATATAAATATGGAATATGTATAGTATGTTTATTTAAAAATATATTTAGGTGATATTATTAGAATTTAGTAATGAATTTAGAGTTGTTATATAATTTGAGATATGTTTGAGAAAAAATATTTATTATTTTATTATTATAAATAATTAAAAAAATATTTTTACTTTATTTTGTAAACAATAGACCTTATTCTTAATTTTTTGTGTGCAATAAATAAAAATAAAGAGAAAACTTACATATGTGGTTATTTAATAATTCTATTGGAAAAATAAAAAGAAAAATATTTTGTAAAAGGAAAAGTTACATATGTGGTTATTTAATCCTCTAATGTGATAGTTGAAAGTGTTTGTTAAGAATTGAATTTGAAAGATTTAACTAAAAATGAGAAATGCAATAAAAAATGGAAATTATTTATGAAAAGGCATGAATAATGAGTTGGGAGAAGTGGTGTTGTTGGCATGAGTTTAAAAAGGGGAATTGAGAAAGGGAGAATATGCATTAGTGGGAAGCAATTATAGAAGAAAATAAGCACGTTTCTCTCATGCAAAAAAGGAATAATAATAATAATAATAATATGAGTGAATGGTTAAATCATAAAGCACCATCCCTTATTACATTACCATCATCATCACATCAAACTTGTCTACACTTTTTCTGGTCGGAGCACACAACCACTCACATTTTATCTCTCCTCCAATTTCATGGCCTCAAATAATTCATACAACTTTCCCAATCACCTCACTTCTTATTCATATCGATTTTCACAAATTCCTTTTTTTTTTTATATACTATTCAAATCTTATTCTAAATTATAAGAGATGAATTAAATTTAAAAATTACTTTTAATATATTATTATAATCTAATTTAATAAAATTGTTAATAATCTATTATCGAGTTATTTTTAAATTATTTATCTTTTTAGTAAAAGTAAATTTTAAATTTAACTCAATAGAATTTTCAACACATTTTTTTTATCTTGAAATTTTCTTAATTCGAACATAAAATTAAAAAATTATTAATAATCCTATCAAAATTCGATAATAGATAGTCCAATAGATTTAATGACATGGTTCAATAGAAATTTGATAACATATGACTTGATATATAATCTAATAAGAACTTAATCCAATAAAAACTTGATAACATATGACTCAATAGGTTCAACAATTTTATTAATATAGACTCTGATATTATATTAAAAATAAATTTTTAATTTAACTTATTTCTCACAAAATCGACTTATAAAAATTTATATTCATCTAATATGTTTTAATTTGATCTTATTTTTAAGTTATGATAATATTTTCAACATTTTTTATATAATTTATTTTAAAATGACATTTTTGTAACAGAATTTGGAGCTCTCTGTGATGATGGCCGGTGTTGGCGGTGGCAACTCCAAAATCCAAATCTTATTCACATTTCAGTTGGCAACAAGAATGCGTTTGGTTTGGCGTTTAAAATCTTTGAACGCAAGTTTCAATTTAATGCCACGTTTGTTTCTACTGAAAAGCACTGCAATGATTGCTGAAAAAGAAGAAAGTCATAGTCTGTTTGTTTCTACTCGTTTGAAAGACTATGATGAGGAATCAATTCATCCCAAACTGAACCAAAGGAACAAATAATATAAAAGTTGTGTTCATTCAAAATAAAAGTACCATAAAAAAACATACTTACTTCTTTTTATTAGAAGTTCTAATACATTATTTATCACAACCAAACAAGAGAAAAAATGCACAAATTCAGTCTTTCACATAATCTATTTAGCTCAACCAGACAAATAAATTGAGAAAAGAAAAATTAAGTACAAAATAAAATTAAATATTACTTGTTTTATAAAGTAAAAATATATGAAAAATATAAAAAGGTAAAGAGAATTCTACTTTATGAATATTTGAAAAAATTATTTAAATTTGAAAAATTATGTATATAAATAAGTAAAAAATTATACTTGAATATTTAATTAGAAGTGAAACTGAAAAATACTCATTGTAAAAGTCAAACTTAAAGAATATGAAACATGATAAAAATATCTTGTTTTTTTCTTTTCCTTCGTATTATTTTACTGAAAGTATTTTCTATCTTTTAAAATATCTTTTAAAAAATAATAAAAAGTCCTTAAATACTTAAAAAAAGAATTGAAAAAAAATAGAATTCAACTTTTTTTATTTTTTTCTAATACAATATTTTTTAAAAGTTGTATAATTTAATTGATTAGATAAAAATAAACATTAAGTAATACAATATATACATTAAATCATAGTTATATATAATATAATAAAGATATAGAAGTAAAACAATCTTTTATTTTAATTTACTATTTTTTATCCAATTTTTTCATTCTGTTCTATCTTTTCCATCAAACAACTAACAATAATTTTCATTGACACCTCTAGCTTTATAAGTATTCCAAACTCAGTTTCATAACATTTTTTGTTACTTTCAAAAATATGTTTGCATTGCACTGAGATACTTAGAGCATTTAATTTAGGCTAATTCGGTTTTCGTTAAGAATAAGTTTTAAGAAATTTCATTTTCTGTATCAAATTTTAAGATGAGGAGAAAGGATAATGAAATATAATAAATCATGTGATAGTAAAATAGAAAAAAAATATATTATCATTATATAAATTATTGTTTAAATTACTATTATATAAATAAAATATATGTTATGACTTGCTGATAAATATAAAATATTTTAATATAGTGTTGATTTATGAATATTTATATTTTTAAGAAATATTAATAATTCGTTTAGTGTAATATATTTATGTTTAACAAATATAATATCTTAATATTAAAATATTTACTGAGTACAGCATTTTGAACACAGTATTTTGGGGTTAAGCAATGCAGATTGTAAATGTTATAAGAATGTAATGTAAATATTCATGAAATATTTTATATATATAAATAAATAACACAGTTTATGGGGGACATATAATAAATTAAGATGAGATGGACATGTGTTTTGGGCGGCAATGAGAACTAAGAACGATAACGGCTTGACTTTGAAGTTAAAGATTAAGATATTGGCTTTTTGAGTTGAGTTGTGAGTTGTGAGTTGTGAGGATAAAAAGCAATGAAAATTGGTCGCTAATATTTATTTATTTTTTCTGTGTTCTGCGTGGTTCTCTCTCTTTGACGTAAGAAACAGAGGAATATCTGATACAAGAAAAGTTCAATTTTTGCACTCAAAATGTTTATGGTTAAATTACAAGTTTTATCCTTTAGAAAATGTGTAATTTTAATATAATCTTTTATTTTATTTATGTTTTATGACTCTTATTTTCCTTTAGTTGCTCGTTAAATTTAATATGTTTATTTAAGATATTATAAAAATAATTTAATATTAAAATGTAAATAATATTATTCAAAATTAAAGAAATAAATTTTAAATTTAATTTAACCTTTGAAAAAAAAATTAGAGTAGAATAATTTATTAATGTTGGATTTTCAATACCGACTAATGAATTAAAGGAATACAATTGTAATTTAATAATACTTTTTTAAAAAAATTATTCGTAAAAAAAATGTTTTTATGAATATATATAAATTTTATTGTTTTTATTTTCATTTATTTATTTCTTATACAAATTTTCAGAATAAAAAAAATATATTTTATAATTGAACAATCTAATAATATTTTTAACCCCTAAGATTAATATATAGTTGATTTTAGTCTCCAATTTTATAATAATCTTATAAATTTATTAAAATATGGTTTTAATTTCTAAAAATATAAAATTTGAAAATTAGAATTGATTTTTTAAAATTAGTTTTAGTATTTTTTTTAAACATTTTTAATCTTTCAAATTTAATATTTTACAGAGTTAAATAGTATTTTTAAAATTTTAGAGATTAGAATATTTAATTTTGAGTTTGAGGGATGAAAATCAAACTAACGCTAAATTTTAAGAATTAAAAATGAAATCAAATCTTAAAAAATATTATCGAATAAAACTATTTTTAATTTGTAATATAAGAATAGAAATTAAAAATAAGTTGACATTTTTATAGTTTAAAATAAAAGCATGAATGAAACGCATTCAATCAACGACCTGCATTCTATTATTCTCGTTCTTGCTTGGAGTAGTTTAACAAGCCAACTCAAAGACCCACCAACAACGTGAAGCTTATTTTTCGAGTTTTGAGGTCAAAAACACGTTAATGCTTTGCTTCCACCTTATTTCGCATGTTGAATTTCAATTCCAACTTCTCACTCTTATGTTTTCCCTCAAACTTCAACATCTTCCTAAAGACTTTTTCTTTTCTTTCAACAAAACACATTCAAAATATTAATAAAATATTTTAAATATAAAACCATAGGTTGACCACACTAAAATCTAGTTTTAATTATTCGTTAGGATAAAATATAAGTTATATTTATACATATAAAAATATTTTTAAGACAATTTTTAATCTTCCTAATATTAATGGCTTTTCGTTATTGTTTCGAATTACATTGATCAATATTTTTTCGTGGTTCTTTCGAATTACATTAAAAAATATTTTTTCGTGATTTCTTCGAATTACATTAAAAAATATTTTTTCGTGATTCCTTACGTGATTCTTTCGAATTATATTGAAAAGTGTATATGTGACTTTCAAATCAATAAAAAAAATATATTTAAAATTTAATATGTGATTAAAGAGATAAATTATATCTAATATATACTCTTATTTATAGTATATTTTAATAAATATTAATTAATAGATTTATTTTAACTGTTGGATTTAAATTATTAAATTTGATAATGTTGAACTTCTTTTTAATATACATAAAATTTTATAATAATTAAGAAAATATATTATATGAATCAAATAATTTATATGAAATTATGATTTTTATTATTATAGTGAATTTAGTTGATAATAAAATTGTTGAAAGAAGAATGCAAAAGAGTGTATGGTAAATTTTTTTGTTTAGGGTAAAGAAGTTCATGTTACAATTAAAACATTGAATGCAAAGAAGGATTAATGAAAGCTTTGAGTGCTTAAATGTCTACTTCAATGGAAATCTAGGTTAGGCAAGAGGATCTTCTTACGTACATTAAAAGAAAGAAGAAATTGATTGGAGTTTGAAGATGATAAATTTTAGAAGAACCATACATTTTTGCGACTTTTTATTAATTGATTCACACCATGACATGATGATAACATCAAACAAAATCTGGATTATTATATATATAGTTCTGATTTTGTCATATATTTAGAATTTAGTACTTTATTCTTTAAAATAACCCTCTACTTTAACTACCTAGATTCAAAACAGATTATATAAAGAGGGTTTATGTACTTTAATTATTCCAGAAAAGGGTATCAAACTTGGAATTATTTGATAAAATTAAACAACTAAAAATCCATTAAAAAATAGGCACTAAGTATTAAATAGATAAATTTTGTTTATCTTGCAAGTGACTTAAAAAGCTAATAAATTAAAGTGATGTGTATGGAAAACTTAATTTAACACGTGTTAAGAATATTTTAATTTGAAAATTTTAAACTTGTAATTAGCAACTTAAGAAATTAATAATTATTCACTAAAATAAAATAAAATAAAAATTGTAGGTGGAACTTGGAAGTGGGTGCAGTGAGATAGGATGAGAAATTAGCACGTGCGGGATTCAAAAAACCGTGTTGGCTGCTCTGACTTTCTTTTTTATATATAATTCAAGTCTATATTCCGAGGTTGCACATAAAGTTATAAGGTTTCGTGTAAAACAAGGTGTAGAATTTCTATTTAACTTTGGTTAAAATGCTATAAAAATAACTCTGCAAGTTGAAAAAATAAATAAAAATGTTAGTTATTTAAATTTGTCTACAAATTATATTAAGAATAACATAAAATTATATTAAAAAGAATAGGAAAATGTAATTTTCTTTTATGTCTCAATTTGTTTTTCAATTATTTAATAGGATTTAAGAAGGTTGTTGAAATTAAACAATAAAAACATGAACCTGTAATTAAAAATCTAATTATGATAAAATCAGATTTCATAAAAAAATTATATATTTTAATAATATAATAATATATTAAGTATAAAATATATTCATTAATAATTATAATTACTTTAACATAAAAAAAAAGCATAATTAAAGTCATGATCATTATTAAAAGACATAAAACATAATGGAGAGTGATATATAAAAAAAAATGTAAGAGTAAAGTACAAATAAAAAAATAATTATTGTCTAAAATTAAAATTAATGTAACTCATATGAGATAAAAACTAAAAATAAATAGTATCTATTTTCAGTTCAACCTTATAAAATGATATCTAAAGATACTTCATTAATATTTGTTTATATACAGAAATAAAAAATAATAATTCACTTACTTCAGATATAAGTGTAAACTTTTCATTTCTACAATTTATTTTTTTATAATTTAGTTATTAAGATAAATTACTATATTATATCATTATATTATAAAAAAAAAGTGAATGATAAGATATAAGTTTCTTACATTTATTTTTTTTAATAAATTAATATATATATATATATATATATCTTCTTATTTACAAAATAAGTATAAATGATTTATTCTTTTTAATCTAATAAATTAATATATTAAAATTAAAAAATAAATAATAAAAATTAAAAATAAATACTTTTATTCTTAAAATAAGGATAGATTTATTTATTTTAAAAATAAAAATAAAAATTTTACTTTTTCATTTTTATTAATAATACTTCATTCCATTATTTAGAGAAAATTAAAAAAAAAAGTCAGTCTATTTTATTTGTTATTTCTTTCTTATTTTTTTCTCAATTTGTTTCTGATTATCTTTTTATTTATTCCTAACTTTTTTTTTTAGAATCGTTTTACATTCTAAAATTCAAATTAATAGACCGTGTAAATAATATTTAAGATTAAGTTAAAAATGAGTGTTATCTTGAAATAAATAAAAGAAAAAATAAAAATTTAAAAATAGGTAAATGAAACAACTATTTTTTGTCTCCCATGACTTATGTTCCCACATATTTGTTGAAGCACTATCCCCAATGAAAAAACTTATCAATAGTAATCCAGATAGTGGGCAAAATCTAACAAATTTTGGAGCACTTCCATTTATAAATTAAACAACATAATTGGACCCACCATTCACATGTTAAAATCTTTAATTTTCATTCATAAAATAATATTAATTCTTTGTACTCTACATTGCCCTATGCACTGCACACACCTAAGGAATAATACTGCACAGACCACAGAATATTAGTCTATAACTTTCACCATGTGTTCTGCTACACCCTTCACATTCTCATAAACTGTTAAAAATTAGAGAACAAAGGAATAGTTAATCTGACTTTTTATTTTTTTTTATTTGTTTTAACTCCCATAAAAAAAATCTCTATCATTTCATGACATCACATACATTATTACTATTAAAATTAAGATTAATAACGAAATAATATATGTAATTATTTTTAAAAAATTTACTATTATAAGTTAGTGACATAAATTTGACTACTAATTCATTAACTTTTTAATGCTAGTAATTTAGATATCATATCATGTATAATTGCCTATAGGGCATGTCTAAATACATAACATATTAATTACTAATAACTTTTAAAAATAAATTACCACTAATTAAATGTTGTTTTCCCAATGGAAGCTGCAGTAAATTCAGTCACATTAATTACAAATCTTTTTTAGAAATTCGTAAAATAGAACGTTTATTATATAATTATCAACGAAATAAAAATGTTACCTTAAACGAAACGAACTTTATTTCGTATTCTTTTATCTAAAATAATAGGGGGCCATAGATCTATTTGGTGTAGTTTGTTTCTCCTTATTAATATTAGATTCGTTAAGGTGAAATTAAACTCTAATTTTTAAATAAAATTTAAGTCTTATAAATAAAAAAATAAAAACATAATTAAAATTTGATATTTTGCGTTTATAATATAAGCACAACTCTAACAAAGCAATGTTGAACCCATGTTTCAAATATCTCTTTTCAAAGAAATAGTGACGGTATAAAAAAAGAAAAGTGTAATATTAGACAATGGAGACAAACATTATTCGAAATGATTGAACCTAAAACTGCAGGTGGTTTTTTTGAAGTTTTCCATTAAATCTCAACACTACTCCACCCTAAACAAATATGGAAAACTATGAGATTGGAGTACATACAAAAGAAAAGCTACCAAATTGTACTTTTTTTTAGGGTTAACTGAAAAAGGTGTTTGTTTAACTAACAATATATTTGGCTTAATTTCAATTCAATCTGTACTCAATAGTGAAGTTATTTGCCACGTCGCATGAGAAGTAAATGTTAATTTGTCTTGAATTTACTGGACTAGATATTAATTTGACATAAATATAAAAATGAATTTGATTCTTAATGGAAAATGGAGGTGATGTTGTAAATACAAAAAAGGGATGTGCACAGTGCATGGACGGAGAAGAGAGGAAAGAAATAATGCACGAATTTCAGAATGATTCCAAGCTAGTCCTCATTTGTAAGGTCAATTAAAAAAACCACGCTCTTCAACGCACACCACATTCAACTTTTTCTCTATAAATAATGTCACTCACTTGCCTCTCCCATTGCATCATCACCTAACAAATTAAAACTCAAAAAACAAAAAAACAAAGGAAAATGGCGACATCCTCCGCGTCCACACTCTCCTCCCCGTTCCTGCGACTCGAGTTTCCCACGGCAAGAAAACAACGCTCTTCTCCGATTCGCGTCGCCTCGATCAGAGCCTCGGTGTCGGAGAAACCACTACCGGCAGTGTCGGTGAACTCTCCGGAGGCGACGAAGCTGCCGATCCGGAAAATCCCCGGTGACTGCGGGTTGCCGGTGATCGGTCCCTTCAAGGACAGGCAAGACTATTTCTACAAACAAGGGCGAGACGAGTTCTTCAAGTCGCGCATCCAAAAGTACCAGTCAACGGTGTTCCGCACGAACATGCCACCTGGCCCCTTCATAGCGTTCAACCCAAACGTCGTCGTTCTCCTCGACGGTAAAAGCTTCCCCGTACTCTTCGACAACTCCAAGGTGGAGAAAAAAGATGTTTTCACCGGAACCTACATGCCCTCCACCGACCTCACCGGCGGCTACAGAGTCCTCTCTTACCTCGACCCCTCCGAACCCAAACACGCTCTCCTCAAACAGCTCATGTTCTTCCTCCTCAAGTCAAGACGCAGCCACGTCATCCCAGAGTTCCACGCCTCCTACAAAGAGCTCTTCCACGCGCTCGAGGACAACCTCTCGGAAGCTGGCAAAGCCAGCTTCGGCGACGCCAACGACCAAGCCGCGTTCAACTTCCTCGCCCGGTCCCTCTTCGCCGCCAACCCCGCCGACACCAAACTGGGCCTCGACGGCCCAAAACTCGTCCAGAAATGGGTCCTCTTCCAGCTTGGCCCACTCCTCCGCCTGGGCCTCCCCCAGTTTCTAGAAGAATCCACCATCCACACCTTCCGCCTCCCCGCCTCCCTCATCAAGAAGGACTACCAGAGACTCTTCGACTTCTTCTACTCCTCTTCCACCACCGTCCTCGACGAAGCCGAGCGTTTGGGGATCACGCGCGACGAGGCTTGCCACAATCTTTTATTCGCCACGTGCTTTAACTCCTTCGGCGGGATGAAGCTGTTCTTCCCCAACGTGATCAAGTGGATCGGACGCGCGGGGGTCAAGCTCCACGCGCGCCTCGCCGAGGAGATTCGCTCCGCCGTCAGAGACGCCGGCGGGGAGATCACCATGGCGGCCATGGAGAACATGCCGCTGATGAAGTCCGTGGTTTACGAAGCCTTCCGCATCGATCCTCCGGTCCCGTTGCAGTTCGGGAAGGCGAAGAGGGACCTCGTGATCGAGAGCCACGACCACGCCTTCCAGGTTAAGGAGGGGGACATGCTTTTCGGGTACCAACCCTTCGCCACGAAGGATCCCAGGATCTTCGAGAGGGCCGAGGAATTTGTCGGGGACAGGTTCTTGGGGGAGGAAGGGGAGAAGCTGCTGAAACACGTGCTGTGGTCGAATGGACCTGAAACTGAATCTCCCACGGTCGGAAACAAGCAATGTGCGGGGAAGGATTTCGTGACCTTGGTCTCTAGGCTTCTCGTTGTCGAGTTTTTTCTTCGCTATGATTCCTTCGACATTCAGGTCGGAACTTCTCCCTTGGGTTCTTCCGTCACCATTACCTCCCTCAAGAGAGCAAGCTTTTAGGTTCTTTCACTGCTATTATTATTTTTCTTTTTCTATTTTTTTCAACCTTAGTTTCTAATTTCATAATCTTCCTGTAATTTTTAATTCCATATACTTTTCTTTTTTTCTTAAATAGGTTTTCTTTTTTTCATCGCTGAGAGATTTTCATTCTGTTACTTTATTCTCCTAGATTTGGATTGTGTAAAATTAAATCTTTTATGTATCACAATTGTATTTCAAAGTTTACTGACATCACATTAAGTAATATCTCAGTCTTCATCACCTTTCCATTCACATAATCTTGAGGTATCTACCACTTCAGAATGCTTTAAATGAAATACCATAAATGAAGTTCGTGTAGATTTAATTTAGGGATTAGATAAAAGTTATGATTTTGATGAGTTTAAATAGGTGTAATGTGGTGAAGTAGATTGTAGAGTTGGACTTTAGTTAGTGTGGTGTAATAATAGCATTGTGGTGGGGCATTGTGCTCTCCACTAAAACTAGTGGAAGGTTTATGCAGTTCCTCCTCCCAAATATAATCTACTCCACTTCAACGATCAACTTTTCCATGTCACTTTCGAAACTAGTGGAATGTTATTTTTTTAATACAAAATATGTTTAGGAAAACAGATTTTATTCAAAAATATCACTCAATTTTTAAAAAAAATAAGAAAATTTTAGTAAAAATTAAGAATAAAAAATATTATATATAAGTCCTTATATTATCACAAGATAAAATAAAAATGAAAAAAATATCTAAAAATAAATAAATATCAAGAAAAGTAAAGTATAAAGAAAAAAAATTCAATTAAATTATATTATTTTGTTAAACCATTGTATTATATTAGACAGAGTATATAATCAATTCTTCTTTTAAAATTAATAATTTAATTTTTAAAAATATTTTTATTATTTAATAATAAAATAACAAGTAAATTAATTTAAATGTATTAAATATAATAATCTCAATTTTAGTATTAATTAACATAAATTAAATCAATTTTAAATTTAAATTAAAAAAATTCAAATCAATTTAATCTAATTAATATAGATTTATAGATGTTAAATCTAATCTATTTTAATAGATACGGAAAATCTAATAATGCTCACCCTACTAAAAATGGAAAGATAAAATCAGAAAAATCAAAATTGAAATTTGTAAATGCAACCACTTCATACGCAATCATCATGTCTCTAACTAGCAACTAGTGAGTAACCAATTTACACCAACATAGAAAAATAAAAGAATATTAATTTAGCTGTATTATATGTTATATAAATAACGAAAAAGTTTCCTATTTTTTTATAATGATATAATAATATTCTACTACAAGTTATATTAATTAAACTTTTTTTTATAAAAAGTTAAAAGAAAATAGGTTAGGAAATAAAAGTGTACTTAACATAATATTTTTTTTTGGAAGAGATCAACTTTTTTTAATCGAGATCATGATATTTGTTTCTTTCCCATTTTATTCTGAATTAAACCATGATTGGTAGCTATTTAGGAAATTGATGTGGTTATTTCCCGATTGTGTGATAAAGTGTGGAATCTTATTATCATATCTATTTCGTATAGTTTATGAATTTTACCTTCATATTTAATGTTCAATCCTTTTAAGTTGAAATTGAACGTGATTAAGTTACGAAACTTAATTACCAATTGGATCTAAGAGATTCTTGTATTAAGAGGTAGATTAAAAAAAATACAAAAGTTTCTAAAAATTCACTTTCTCTGAAATTGGGTTGGCAAAAGTGATTATATGTATGAATAGAGACAAATTTAAAGGATTCACTCATGAATAGAATTAGATTATGAAATTATATGTCAAGGAATTAATGAAACCAATTGCAATGTTAGCAAGAATATTTTAATTCTTATAGTGGGTTGTTTTCTTTAATCTAAATATAAGTTTTTTATGTATTTATCAAGATCAGTTTTTTTAAAGTGATTTTTTAAAAATATTCTAAAATCTTGATGGTCTACACTACATCATACATATATGATTATATTTTAATTCTCAAATGAATAATACAATTTTGATAGAATATTTAGTGTGTAATTAAAAATAGTTCTTATATCTATATTGTTAAGTTAATAAATTTAGTAAGTATTATGAATTTGGACTAACAAATTTAGTGGATTTAACTAGTTAAACTCCATTTATTAGATCTTATTTTATTAGACTTTATTTAAACGAACAAATATCTTTTAAACATGATCAAAATGCTTTCAAACACATAAATATCGATTATATAGTTTAACTTAATTTCTTTTACACTTCCAAAAAACTATTTGATATTTTTATTCTCTTTTTAAGTAATTAGCATTAGGTTTACTTTTAAATTAATATAAAAAAATAATTACATTATAAAATGAAAAGTAACAAAACATTAATTACATAACGAGTATTTTATAAACTTTAATTAAACTGTCTACGAAAGTATTGCATGCATTGTTTAAGATACACGATTCCACGTGATTTATAATCATCTTGTAATTCCTTCAATTAAAAAAATGTCCTAATGTTTTTTTTTTTCCTTAATTGATGTTAGTCGTTTTTGTCCTTTATAATAAAAACATATCTTAAAATAAATTTAATATTGACGAAATATAATAAAATATATTATTGTTAACATTTTTATTAAATTTATGTATTTATCTAAACTATATAAAGATTTAAAATATTTATAAAAATAATATTTTAAAATTTTGAATTTATATAAATTAAAATAATATGAGACGTGTGGAAGCATAAAGTTAATTTTAAAAAAAAATTATATACGTATCCACTAACTTATATTTGTATAAAATATAAGTTAATGGAGTATATGAAAATTTAATTATTATATAAAACAGTGATAGCTATTTACCAGGAAATTATCTGCTGAAAGAAGTTCTTTCACTCTTTCCATGTAGCTTTTCTCGTACTTTATTCGTCAAAAAAATGGCTGTAATTTAAATTATTTTTATATATATTAAGAATAAAAAAAATGCCTCTTATTTAGAAAAAAAAAAACTTAATTCAAATTAGTATTAACACTCTTTTAATACATATATTTAACTATTATAAATAAATTGACATTAATGTAATTTATCTTGGAGACAAATTAAAAATGAAAAATATTTCATTAAAAAATATAAAAATCAATCAATTTAAAAATTTTTAAAGATTAAATATTAAAGGAGTATAATTTATTTTAAGTCCTTTTAGAAGCATAGCAATTGTTTGGTTGTAAATAGAGTTAGTATATGGACTGCAAAACATGGGTCAAATTAATGTGAATAACCATAACCCATGACCTACATGGGCTTGTATTCAATTTTTGTATCCATTTAGTTCTGGGCTTATGCAGATTTGGCCCACTAGTTAAATCGTCTGTGCAGACCAATTTGTTTACTTGTATAAAATAATGAAAATATTTTAAAATAATTTCAAAGAGGCAAATTTATGTAATCTATATTATTAATAAACAGAATTAGTTCTTTAATTTTTTAAATATTATTTTAGTATTTAGATTTTTTTTTAACTTCTATTTTACATAATTTATTATGGTTTTATTCTTAATATTTTGATAATATTTAATAATTAAATGTAACTATATTGATTAATTTTTATTACGCACACAGACACAATAATACGTCTATATATTTACTAATGCTGATATTATTAATTTCTAAATATATAAAAATAATAAATAAATAAGTAAAAATATTCCACAAATCAACTCATTTAAATTGTAGACCAGTAACCATAAAAATAGTAGACATACTTGAATTTATGCGATACAAATTCATTTTAAGTAATCTATGAGTTAGAGTGAATCAAAACAAAATCAGTTGAAGTTAGAGAGACTCAGTACAAAAATAATTTAAAAAACTTTTCATAACAAATTCATTTATAATAGTTATGTTTCAAATAAATAAAAAATTTACTTGTGATTGCCATCCAAAATGAGAAAAATATCAATTCTTTTGAAGTTATTTCCGATGTATTTTTTTAAAACAAATTTGTTTTCAAAATAAATTATATACGTGGAATAATAACTTAAACTTAATTTTTTTATAATCTAGAAAATTGTAATTTATGATTTTCTTTCAATATTTTTTTTCTATTATGCACACTTTTTTGGTAAAAGATATATTTTATTAAAAAAAAATCATCAAACTTACTTAAAATAAATAATTTTAATTATAATAAATAATTGATTATACAATATAATTAATGGTTAAATAATATAATGTTTACAATTGTTTGAATACACCATAAATAAAATTAAATTTTAAAAAAATATTATAAATTATAGAATTTATAAGATATTCACATTATAATAATTCCTACTACTATGTGAATTTACATCAATATTACATCATAATACAAAAATAATTTTCTTTCTCAAAAAATAAAACACTACTGCTTAATTTTATTATAGTATTATCTATTCTTATTTCAAAATAGGATTATAGTAATATTAACCAAATTATAACCACAAAGAATAAGGTAAGATAATGTAAACAAATTAATCATCATAATATACAACTCATAATTCCAACTTCCCATAATTTATTCTAACACATCCAAAATTTTCAGAAATTCATACATAAATCATATTTAAATACATGCATTTATTACACTCACATTCTTAGACACCTAATATTTTGAATAGACTATTCCAAAGAATTATATGAAATTTTTAACCTTTAGGGTTAACACATGATCATGTACCTGGTTAACGAAACATAAACAATTCTAAGAGTTTTTTTCACCTCCGAATTTTCTTGTCTATTCTCTTTCTGGTACCGTCATGCCATGATGATTAGAATATCATTGAAATCTGGATACCCCATCTAATATATTTATATGTCCATATGTACACTAAGCTATATCAAGATAATATCTCATGATAATTGTCTGCCTCATATACACAAACAAAACACAATCATTCAAAATTTATATCACATAAAAAATCAGTTTCATTAAAATCAATCAATGTCATTTCTATTTTCTTGACACCTTACTATTATAATTTTTTTTACACCTTGCCATTACACTTTCCAAAGCACCCTACCATAAATTTCTAAATTTTTCATGACTTCAGTCACAAATCACAATTTAAAAGATACATTATCATTATTCATCTCATTTCATAATTTCTCTATCAATCACATATTTCTAAAATTCACGACAATTCATATTATTTGTCATAATTCACAATAATACATAATTCAATATTTTCACAATTCAAAATATTCTCAAGAACATATTATCCTTCATAATTTCACTAATGATAATTCTACAATTATCATACAACATCTTCACAACTTATAATATCCACATATTTCACATAATTTTAAGATAGAGTTCATAATTTCAAAAATAATATTTAAAGTTCATAACATATAATTAAGAATTAAAGTAAATAATATTCATATCCTTATATTATATTAAAACTTACGTGCATTAAATTATTTTAATTGTTTTTAAAACTTTAATAATTTTTTAAGTATAGTGCATTCTTTCTCAAGCGAGATATTTTCGCTCAAATAATTCTAAGTTTGAAATTTTTCGCTTAAACGAAAAAAAGTCTCGAGAATTATTGGAGAATTTTCGTTCAAACAAAAATAATTCTAAAGATCGTCGCTCAAACAAAAATTACTTGCTCGAGCAAGATTTCTTACTTGTATAATAAGAAATCTTGAAAATTCAATATTAAATTCTAATTCTTAATTAATTATGAAAGATGAAATTATAAACGTAAATAATGTAATATTAACTAATTATTCATCATCTAATTAACATAAAATCATACAACTCTTATTAATTACATATTTAAACATATAAGCACATATAATTATTCATTTAATTATAAATTATTTTACTTAATTTTTTTTTATCTCTTAAGTCAAACTTAGATAAAATTTAATATCCTAATCCTAATTGAATCAAGATTTTTAAAAAACCTTAAATCATCTTTGTAAGAGAATAAAATCTATATAGTTAAGGGGATGTATGGGAATGAAACATACCAAAAAGAATGTTTATTTCCATTTTTCATATTCTCGAGGAATGTAAAAAAAAAAAAAATACATAAGAAAATGTCTCTTTGTGTTAAGTTTGCTATGAAGAGAATAAATAGGTTAAACGTGAAGAAGTTGGTCGACTGACATTAATAAGAAATAAATTAAAAGTTAAAGATATTTAATTGAAAAAAAATAAAAAAAAATAAATAGAGAGATGAATATAATTAGGAGAGAAATAACAAAATAGATACCACAAATTTCTTTTTTGTCTTTTATCCTCTCTATTTTCAAAAGGAAACAATATGTTATGGTGTATTTAGTTGAGAAAATAAGAAATGATAGGTGAAGATAGAATTAAAATAGGGTTTTACAGAAAAGAAAAGAAAGAGAATGGAAATAATTCTAAAAAATAATATCAGTTATTAGTAAGTTATGTGAAATTTTTTTCTGTGAGATTTCTCTTATTTATCTTTAATAATTATAATAATTTTATTAATAATTAAGTTTTATATATATTAATAAAAAGTTAAATTTAGACTCAATATTCTGATTAATATAATTGTAATATTATATAAAAAATATTATAGATTTAACTCATTTAAAAAAGATAAGTTTATATTTTATTTTTATATATTATAATTAGGTCATAATTCAATTTCATAAATGTGAGATTTTTCTAATATTTATTAAATAATTTTAATTTAATTTAATTTTTTATATATTTATATTCGACCAACTTGTTTTTTATTGTTTATCAAAGAAACAAAAATGTTGTATCTTCCATGATTATTTTCTTAAAGGAAAATGGTGTATCTTTTAGGTTGGGGCAAGGTCTTTTTCGAATTTCCCTGCACAATAATTCATTTCACAAACGTACTTTACTTCCTTCTTCTGGCAGCAGAGTGGGGGGCACACATTCCAGTGTGGAGCACCACGTGGAAGATGGCGAGAGGCCCTAAATTTTCCGACCAAGCCAAACCATAATGCATGTCAGAATCAGACTATTCTGAGCACCAAAGTCGTAAGAAAAGAAAGAGAAAGAATGTGAGTAATCCCTTCAGCCTAGGGTACTGCTACGTGGTGAAACCAATGCTCTCCACGAAAAAACACAAATGTCGCTGCTCCTTGTTTTTGTGGACTGTGCATGCATTTTTATCTTTTTGAGAAAAATTGTATGAAAAACGAAACCTCTGAATGTGCAATGCAATGTATGGAGACAAATATGCCACAACGATGTTTCTGTTTGTTACAACACAAATGCATCAATTGGCATGGATTGATGAGATCATCACCAACTGTTACCTCTCCATTGCTTCTGCTCTATTATTCATCACCAAATTAAGAGAGTCCAAAATAAAGTTCCTTCTACTTTTTCTTTTACCCTTTTTAATCTTCTTTGAACTATTTTAGGACCACCACAATGTGGTGGCAAGAAAGTTACTTTTCTCTATTCAACCACTTTCATTCCCATTCTTCTTCATTCTCCCATTTACAATAAAACCTATTCATCCACTTGGGAGCCAAGCTAAGGTAAACATAATATACCAAAATTTAATTAATGATTAAGATTCATGGCTTTAAATTTTGTGAAAATGTGAAGTCTTACATCTGGAAATGATAATTTGGTAGTTGTTTTTGCCGTTGAATGAGAAACACAGTATTTTCTTTATAACTCAATTTTAGTTACTTTCTTTTCTTTTCCTATTTATTGTTGTAATGTTGAAAAAGAAAAAATAAGAGAAAAAAAAATTAGTTGTTACTTCAAAATTTTCTTAATTTCTTTTATTTTAAGAGAATATTATTGTTTCCTTCTTAAATTTAAAGAAAATGTGATTATAATTTTTTTTCTATCCGTGAAATTATATTATTGTCTATTGTTATTGTTTTCTCATTTTTATTTTAATTGTGTGTACTTATGTTATTATTTGATACCCAATCATGGTATCAAAGTCTAGTTTGTATGAGGAGTAGGTAAGAGACCCTAAGTTAAAGTGGATTCTTATATCGAAAGTTTGCCTAGTTCGTACGAGGAGTAAGTGAGGGATCCTAAATTAAGGTAGATCCTTGCATCGAAAGTTTTTTTTGACATGGTTTCAGGTATGTGTATCCCATCAAGTAACAACAGTACAAGTCAAAGTAACAAAAGTCACCATTCGAAAATTCATGATACTTTCGTTAGAGAGAATATGTGTCAATATAGAAAGAAGTTATACTAAAAAAGAAAATTGTTAGAGTTTAATATAAATTGAAATCTTACATTGAGTAGAAATAAGAAAAATAAATAACATATAAATAAAAAAAACACACAAAATCTTAGGCATTAAGATTTTAGGAAGAAGTTATTTATCTCCCTTGCTAAAAATCTCCTCTGATTAACCTCATCCTAAATACATAAAAAAATTTAGTCATTTAAACTAGTTTCCTTTTAAATTCAACAGGTTTTATTGGCTTTTTAACTCTTAGAAACTCCATCTAAACATGATTCCTATCTATCTCTTAGACTCCATAGAGTCTCACATGGTTTTCACTGTTTCAGGGTCGATGCAGAATCTGTTTTCACCTTCACAATCTCTGCAAGTGTCCCTACCTGATAAGTGATGAACATCGTGCCATTGTCGCATCCAAATAAACCTAGCAATACCAAAGAATTTCACTTAACATATAAGGAACACAAATTCTCCACTTTCTCTTTGTACCATGCTTGCATAACATTTTGATATAATGTGACCTTTACCAAAAACAAATGCATCATTTCACGTGATGCTATGACAGATTCAATTTGTCTACAACTAATGCAGCAACTTGGCCACACATACTTGCCTTTTCAAAAAATCATCATAGAATCTAAAATTTTACACTGCAGACTCTGCTCCAGTGCTTGCATGGTTTATCATAAAGTTCAAGCTTCTGTTAATCATTCTATGTAATTTCTTTAACTATAATAATCATATTTTAACATTTTTGGACCAAACTGGATGATCTTGAACGTACAAATTTATCTTTTTTTAGTCATAGTTAACATAGAAAACTAATAATACACTTGTTTAAATGTAATTTTTTTAATTCTATTATTTATTTATTTTATTCAATCAACTTTTTATTTATTTTTAAAAACACATAAAGTAATTACTTTCCATTAATTAACAGTAAAAGTATTAATAAACAAATATTATAACATATTTAATTTATACATAGTATAGTTTATAACATGTCATGACAATTTATAAAACTAATAAAATTAACTTTAATATATGAAATAATTATATTGTTATATTCTTTTAATTGAGGAAATTAATTGAACCTTAAAAGCTCAGTTTTTTTTAATTAAATGAATTAATTTTTTAATTAAGACATTAATGAAATTATCAAATTTAACAAAAGTAAATAATATGATAAAAAATTAATCAAACTCCAATGGACGATGCATTTCGATTTTTCTTCATCCATGCACAACTTACTATGTTTGTTGTAAATGTTTTATGAAATTCGGAAACAAAAAACATTGCTATTTAATTTAAATTTTTATTTTTAAATAATTGTGTTTCAATTTTGATAGAAAATATTAAATTAAAAATATTATGCTTGTCTTCTAGATTCCATTTCTCTTAAAAAAATATTGATGGTATAATAATGTATAAAGTTGATTGATTCAGCTTAATGACTAAAATAAACTTTTGAAAACTTACATAGGATCAAGATGCAATAAATTCAAGAACAAAATACTTTATAAATTATAAAATGTGACTATATTAAATGCATTCAAAAGCACCATCATTGAACCTTTGTCCTTCACCAGGAGGTATACTTCAAAGCCAGCTCATTATTATTAGTCATGGTTTTTTATTTATTTTTTATTACAGTGATAATAGAATTCAATTTAACTTAATTTAGTCTATTTTTTTTAATTTGGTCAAATATAATCTAACCTAGTCTATCTCAATTTCTTATAAATATTAAATTTTGAATTTGAATTTGAAATTAACTTAATTTAATTAGAATTATTATATAATATTAGTAAAAAATAATAATATAATTATTATTTAATTAGTCTATTATTTAATTTTTTTAATTATTAAATTATATAAATATTAAATAACATAATATATTCCTTAATTAACATCATTATTATAATCCATTTGTTTTAAAGTTTGCCATTTATGTGTTCGACCTTGTCCCCTTTTTTTTTTAAGTTTATATATATATATATATATATATATATATATATATAAAAAAGAAAATATTTAAGAGACTTTAATTGACAACTTTAGACCTAAAGTGAGACCTAATACTCCTCATGTGGTAACATCATTGATACCTATAGTTCCTTCAATAATAATTATGGACCTACTCTAAATATTACATAAAGAATTTCGACACAATTCATAATATATATTAATAACGTGTGTTTGTAAAAACTTTTTTCTGCGTTTCAATTTACATGTGTAAAAAAAGTGATTATCGGCCTAATTCAGTTCTAAAATTGATTGAGATATATTATAATTCGACCTCATTTTTAGTTAATGTAAGATTTGTCATTTTCAACTCGAACGTGACTCAATCTAGCTCTAACTACTTTATTAACAATAAGGGCTCCTCAAACCATACAAAAAAGGGTCATAATTTATTAATCGGTGACCAAATCTAGGTCTAACAACCTACCAATCACCTGCCAACCAAAGTTCAGTATATTAATAAGTGGTCAAATCTAGATCCAATAATCTTGTTAACCTTATGTAGAAAGTGATTATAGGCCTAACTCACCTCCAAAACTGGTTCAGAATATGAGATTTACACCTCACTTATATATTATAATTCGATCTCATTTTTAATAAATGTGAAAATTTTCCAATACGCTAAAAATATATGTAATTGTACGATTTTTATTTCTGAGTAAGTCTCTCACTCATCTTATATGTAATATTATTTTAATTTTAAAATGCCAAAATTTTTAATTTTTTCTATGAATAATTCTAATACTAGCTTTCTTTCTTTCACTTTCTGGGTGCCATCTTTCAGCTAGGAAGCCAAAATGATTGGGTATGAATAGGTAGCTACTTAATGAATGTTGAAACAACTTTAATAGTATTAATTAATGAATCAATTAACTTCCCCTTTAATAGCATAAAAAAGCGAATAAAAAAGACCAAATTAGGGCGATGCAGTGTGAACAACATTGGACCAGTGAAAAAAAGAGGCTATATTAAGAAGGGAATAACGAAGAACCTTAAATGAAGATAGGACACGTGTCTTCAGAGGATTGAGGAAATGATTTGGTCCAGCGATTGGAATTCCATATATAAACTTAGAAAGATTCTCTCTCTCACATCCTCTTTAAGCTCCTCCCCTCTCTCATTTTTCTCTTCCAACAAATATCAATCAAAGTCTTCATTCAATTTCGTTTCCATTTTCATCTCTCTCTCTCCCCTTTCTTTCCATTTCCCTGAAGCAGTTCAAATCGCCTTTAATCTGCTCCATGGTGAATGAGAAACATTAAAAAAGGAGAGAGAAATACAATTATAAAATATCGTATTAAATTAATTAATTAATTAATTAATTATATATGTTTGTTTGGTGAAAGCGGTACACGACACCACAGTTCATGCAATCGGAGCCGAGAATGTCGACGACCGAGGCTTTAACAGACGATGAGTTCATAATGCGAAGCAGCAGCGCCGCCTCGCCGATGAGTCCTTATTACTACGAACAGGGAAGGATCAGCGGCGAGGGTTCTCCGATGATGATGTCGCCGTGGAACCAAACATCCAATACGCCGTTTATGAAGCCGCTGTGGTCGCAGAGCGAGGACGGCGGGAACGTGCCGCAGAACGCGCTCGTAGGTTCTCTTGTCCGAGAGGAGGGACACATATACTCTCTGGCCGCTTCGGGCGATCTCTTGTACACTGGTTCCGACAGCAAGAACATCCGTGTCTGGAAGAACCTGCAGGAGTATTCTGGATTCAAATCGAACAGCGGATTGGTCAAAACGATAATTCTGTCGGGGCAGAAGATCTTCACGGGCCACCAGGACGGCAAAATCCGCGTCTGGAAGGTGTCGCCGAAGAACCCGAGCGTGCACAAACGCGCCGGTACTTTGCCCACGCTTAAAGACATCTTCAAGAGCTCCATTAAACCCAGCAACTACGTCGAGGTTCTGTTCTATTCCACCTTCATCTTCACATTCTTTTCACTTTTTCATCATCAATTCTAAATAAACTTTATTTTTCACTAATATAACATTATTTTCGTGATAAATAAATATTCGTAAAAGTTCAAGATTAGATAATTTTTTTATCAGAATGTATTTTTTTTTTCGTTGAAATATATGTTCATATTTTTGTTATGTCTTTCTGTAAAAATTGAATTTAACTCACGTATAAATTAGTTTTAGGTTAGATTGTAATGGAACAAAATTTGAATTTTCAGGTTAGGCGACACAAAACGGCGTTATGGATAAGACATTCGGACGCCGTTTCGTGTTTGAGTCTGTCAGATAACAAATTGTATCTATACTCTGCGTCGTGGGACAGGACGATCAAGGTGTGGAGGATCGCCGATTCCAAATGCCTCGAGTCCATCCACGCGCACGACGACGCCGTCAACGCGGTCGTGTGCGGGGAGGACGCGGTCATGTTTTCGGGTTCGGCCGATGGCACAGTGAAGGTGTGGCGGCGGGAGGCGCGGGGGAAGGGGCTGAAGCACGCGGCGGTGAAGACGCTCCTGAAGCAGGAGTGCGCGGTGACGGCGCTGGCTGTTGACACGACGGCGACGATGGTGTACTGCGGCGCCTCCGACGGGCTCGTGAACTTCTGGGAGTGCGAGAGGAGCTACGCTCACGGCGGCGTCCTGAAGGGGCACAAGCTCGCCGTGCTGTGCCTTACAGCCGCGGGGATGTTACTGTTCAGCGGCTCCGCCGACAAGACCATATGCGTGTGGAGAAAAGATGGTACGATTCACACGTGCTTGTCGGTTCTGACGGGTCACGACGGTCCCGTGAAGTGCCTGGCCGTGGAGGAGGACCGCGAGGCGGCCGGCGGCAGAGACCGGCGTTGGGTTTTGTATAGTGGGAGTTTGGACAAATCGGTTAAGGTTTGGAACGTGTCGGAATCGATGAACAATAATCAGGTGATGCACCAGCGCATGGGTTCTGATGCGGAGTCGTTGCCCTCCGATAGTAGCATTTCTTCGGGCTGGGCCAATGGGAGAAACTGATGGGCCTAGCTCTTATCGGCCCGTTCCGGTTTTATTATGGCGACGTGTCTTCTTGTCCCTTTTGTTTTTCTTCTTCTTCTTTGGTCTCTATTTTTTTTTCTCGTTGACTTTGATTGATTGATTAATTATACGAGATTGGGACTGAAAGACTTGGTCGAAGATCTGTATTATTAATTAACATGTAATAATGTAAAGTAATTTATGTAAAAATTAATTAATGGTCGAGGTAGTTCAAACACCCCCTATGTCCCCCAATGCCTTTTCTTCCATTCAAAATCACGTTTTCAGGTTAACCTAACATTTATCATCAACCCTCTTTTTCAATCTAATTATTTTTTATAAATTAATAAAAAGTTACCTTAATTTCAGTACCTTAAAAAACAAGGTTCATTTTTTAACATTTATCACCACTTTTGAGTAAACAAATGTAAAATAATATTATCTTAACTAAAATAAAAATAAGAGAAAGATAACATACAATGGCATAATTAAGTACAGAAAGATACTCAATAAAAATAATTACAATAGGCCATTTAAATATAAAAAGAAAGCAATAATACTTTCTTAATATTAAAATATACATCCAATATAAATAGAAATATTAAAAGAGAGGAAAAAGGAAAAAGAAATGTGTACCCACTAGACCTAAATTACTGGGCTGGCATAAGATCGAGATGTACTTGTAAGTGTGAAAGATAATTGGACTGAAATACTCGAAGCCCAATGATGGACTATCTTCCCATTATTATATAAAGATTCATAATCGTCTCAAAATAATTGAGAAGATTTGTAACAGTCTCAAAATAATTGAGAAGATTTGTAACAGTCTCAAAATAATTGAGAAGATTCATAACAAAATAATTAAGAAGATTCGTGATGGTCCCATAAAAAAACAGAGGATCGTGAAAAATCTTATGAATAAAAAGCTCATAAAGATAATAAGGTATAATTATATTATAAATAGACATGTCTAATAGATATGAACTCTTTCATACAAATCTTGTATACACTAATATACTGACTTGGGCGTAAGAATATAAATGTAAGTACCCCCATTTGGTGCTAAAGAAGTTAGCTGACTAAGATAGAGGAGATGCCGACCGAGAAGTAAATAACCAGTAGCATCAGAGAAGGTATTCAGCAGGAGCAGTAAAGAAGGTAATGGGCCTTGTAAGTACATAATGTTATACCATTCTCAAATTTCCTTATGTTCATTGATTTTTTTTCTTGTGTAGAGTTCAATATTCTAAGTAAAAACATTAAACCAGCCATTGAAAAAAGAACTGTCTATGGATTTTACATAGAATGCTGCTTGAAATATGATATAAGATGGAATATTTGCTTGAACACTTACTCATTTGTACTATTTGTTTCTTTTAGGTGTTTTTTAATGTTTAATTACAAAGAGAACAAAAAAACATTTTTAATAATATACCCAAAGGATTATTGATCATATCTTTAGAAACAAGAAATTATTTAGTATCTAAGTCTAAAATGATGTATTTTTTAATGTCATTTTGAAACCTACAAAAAATGTTCATCTTTTAAAATATGAGACAAATTTGTGGCAATTAACAATGTGTGTTGAAATAAATACCAAGCAACAAAAAAAAATTTAAGTGCATGAAATCAAGGGTGTGATTATGCTAAAGTTAGAAAGGTGTTTTTGTGTCATTTATTGGGGAAAAAACCCTATCAATCATCAATCAATTGAACAATATATTTGATGACATATGACAAAAAATTGTATGGAATGTTAGAGTGGAGCATGAGGGCTTTTGTCATATAGAGAATGTGTTAATTGGTTTCTTTTCACTCTCTCCATTCTATTGGGATGTTAAAACACAACTAATTTTGTGCAAAATTTCTTGAGACAAAAAAATCCTTCATCATAAATTTAGGTTCATTATTAGACTTTAGATATTTTACTTTGGTTTCAAATTGATTTTCTATAAGGTGAATAAAATTTTATACATGGAACCTAAATTTTCCTTTCAGATCTTAACAAAAAAATATAATGACTATAATCATAAAAAATAGTTAAGAAATATTTGTCATCATGATATGTAAAAAAAATCATAAATATTCATCTCTATTAACTCAGATTTTGGATGCGCCAGTGATACTAGTTATGACAATTTTCTTAAAACATCATATTTTTAATTCATAGACTTAGAAATAAAAGAGAATTGTTAACATAAAACATTTAACATGTTTCCAAACAAATATACTAATCTAAAATGACAAATATTTAAAGTGTTAATGGTAGTGGTAATGAAGTTGTTCACAATGAAAAGTTTGAGTGATAGACTTGACTTGTTCTTGTTGAATTTTAAGTGGTATAAACCTTGGTGTAGTTTACCGAAATCAATCATCTTTAATAAGTTCATTTCTTGAATTTTAAAGAATATATCAAAGAATATAATAGTTTAAGATAAATTAGAAATTAATTTTGAAATAGAAATGAGGTTGACATTAAATTAAATTTTGGAACATATAAGACATAATAAATAACAAAATTAGGAAAAAATTGAGTGAGAAAAATTTAAAGTGAACAAATTCTCACTAAACATTCTAATATCAATGAGTTTTATTTTAAAATAATTTAAAGAAGAGCAAATAATTAAGTCTTGTTATTAGAACTACCATTAGGTCCACTTGGTTGTTGAGGCAATGTCATCGACCTTTGATGTTGGCTAGAGTTATCTTGAAATTGGACACATGTGTGACTTACTTTCTTCTCCTTGTACATTGTTCACAAACCCAGTTGTGTGAGTCTGATATTGAAATCATTTGATATTGAGGTCGTCTAAGGTATTATGGATATGGATATGAGGAAGCGAATAACTAGGTATAGTTGATGATAACTCTTAATTATACACATACACAAGACAAGGGGCAAAAATTGTGAAGTTCCTCTCATATCAATTTGAATTTGGTAAAGTATACATTAGCTTCTCGCTTGAGAATGTAGATCTTTTCTTAGAGCTCGATGATGCAAAGTAAATTTTCTTGAGAAATTCTCTCCTTCAACTTGTTTCAAATGTCAATGATTTGATAAAAATATATGACATTTTGAGTAATGGATTGAAATAGAGTTAAGGATTTAAGACATAATAAATGTATTGCAATACTTCCAAGCAAAATACAGTAAGTTTATGAGAGTTGATATCAGGATTTAATTTGTGAGAAATTTTTTTTCCTTTTATAGAATCATTCAAACACTTGATGATTACAAGTACTAATTATTTTATGTTAGAATTAACTAATCATGATGAAAAAGAAGTTTTTATTAAAATGAATATAATATAGATTTGATTTACGATAGAAAAGACAAGATTTTATATCATAGTTTAAAAAAGTAAAATAACTAATATCATATAATAACTAATAATTAGACCAAGACATTTTTCATAAAGTATAAAAATATAAAAAGAATTTGTATTAATATTTTTTTGTGAAATACAATCCTATATATTACTTCTTAGATACTTAAAAAATCATTATAAACAATAATAAAATATTTTCATACAACACATAGTTTATAAAACAATAATAATAATTATAAATAAAGACAATCAAAGATAAAGACAGTAAGGATAACATAATTAGATGATTAAAAATGCTTTATTCTTAGACTTCAATATTATGGTTGAGCTTGCGGGATTGAGCTAATTTGGTAATTATGTGATAAGACATCTTGACAATCCTTCTTAAAGTCGATAATCCTTTGAATATATTCCGTTTAATTTTGTTACTATGCAACATGAATTTGTAACTGAGAAAAGCACTGACCCCTGTTTTAATGGCCAAGAAGATACCAAACAAAAAGGAATTCAACACGAATAAGCAAAAATAAACCGAAAAGATCGAATTTATCGTGCACTGCCCTTCACCTAAGATTCAACTACGTCGAGAGATTGACAAAATAAAAGGAAGATAAACCTATCTTCTTTCTTTCCCTTTCTTTCTGGGTATACATAATGTAACCCATCGAGGGAGTACAAATGGAGAAAGTAGATGCTGTAATGGCAAAAATATAAAAGTAAACTACTTTGTAAAGGAATAGAATTCTTGTATTCGAAATTAATATTTTTTTCTTCTAACAAAAAGAAATGGGGAAAAATATGGT
Source organism: Macrotyloma uniflorum (assembly GCA_016859785.1). Lineage (NCBI taxonomy): Eukaryota > Viridiplantae > Streptophyta > Magnoliopsida > Fabales > Fabaceae > Macrotyloma > Macrotyloma uniflorum. The sequence goes on from BDMB01000014.1 coordinate 5,258,527, forward strand.
GAACAACAAACATATATGCACACTGCTAGCCCCACATATTGAAACTGACACTTATCATTAAAGCCTCAGGTTGTACAAACAATTTGGGGATTTCCCTTCGGATCCAAGAGAAAATGGAGCAAAGAGAAGCATCCCCTGTCAAATGAATTTTTTGCTAATAAGCATATGGGGAGTTAGGAACTGCAGGGTTCCAGAAACACCCGCCAAATTACAAATCTATTTTAGAATTAGAAGGCTAAGAACATTATTTCTTTCTTAGTTCTTACCAACAAGTGCTATGCATTTCTCAAAGATTCAATAAGCGTACGAAAGATCCACGCTTCAAATGGATAATTGATCCTATGAAGCTCACAAATAGAACTATATTGCCAACAATAGATATTCTACCTAGCCCAAGAGCCGAAGGAATGATCAATGTGATAGTCTACGAGAATGACCTATTGTACCTTTTGGTGGAGTGAGCGACTTCAAACCACTTAAATGGCCACTTGTGTTACCAACTGAATTGATGTCTAAACCGACAGGACGAACTGGATCACCCCCTTCCAGCACTCTCAGGATCTACATTCACGTTAAAAAAAAGGGCCTTTTAAATAAATAAAAAATAGGAGTTTCTCAATTAAGCAACAAGTTGAACCCGAGCAAATCATACCTTTGACATTGGGGGTCTGGCATCAGGATCCACACGAAGACACAACGAAGCAGCTCGTGCCATGGCTTGCAATTGAAGATTAAATTCCAATGATTCCTCAGAGTTGAAGCATGGTTTGAGAGATCGAACGTTTTGTAAGATATGACTGGGCTCTAACATGCGTAAGGGGTGAAACCATTCAGAGAGATACGAGAGTCCATTGAACTGCTCCAACTCGCTAATTCTTCTACCTGTTATTAACTCTAATAATACAATTCCGAATGTATATACATCTACTTTATATGTAAGGTTTCCAGAGTCAAGATACTCCGGTGCAAGATACCTGGTTTATGTAAGGTAACCTCGGTTAGAATCAAAACCGTGATGTCCCCCATATCTTATGCGAAGAAAATATACATGCATAAAGCAAAATAATTACCCTGAAGTTCCTATAACCCGATCTTCTGTATCTATATTCCATTCTGAGTGCCATCTGGCAAGCCCAAAATCCGCCACCTACATGAATGCTAAATGATTAGATTTAAAATGCAGTTTATTCCATGTGTGAAGCATTCTCATTTAAAATTACCAGATTGCAATGAAAGTCAATTACTTCAGTTTTGGCAAAAAAATAATGTAGAAAGGTCAGTACTTTACCAGAGGTTCAAAGTCATGGGTTAAGAGGATATTTTTGGGTCGAAGGTCTCTGTGCACTATACAACCAACTCTACAATCTTCATGAAGGTAGCGCAAACCTCGTGCAGTTCCAATTGCTATTTTTAAGCGTGAGTTCCAATCGAAAGGCATACTCTCATCTCCTGTTAATCATGTGATAGACTGTTTGAACTCTCTTTGGGTTGTTGTGAAGAACATTCAAATACAAATTACAAAGACAGAAAGAGAGAAAGGACAATAAAGGAGTGTTTGAAATAAAGTTAGTAAATACCATATAAGTAGAGGTCTAGGGATCCGTTGCATATGTACTCATAAACTAATATCCTCAAATTGTTCTCTGTACAAAATCCTATCAACAGTACAACATTTCTATGTTGTGCACAGCTCAAAACACGAACTTCCCTGCAGAAATCAAGATCTGCTTGAGAACCCCCAAACTTTAACTGTTTCACCGCAACAACCTGGCCATCTTTGAGTATTCCCTTGTGGACCACACCAAATCCACCTTCAGCCAAAAAATTCATATCTGAGAACATATCAGTAGCTTCCTCTAGCTCTTTGTAAGAAAACCGTTTTGGAGGCTTTCCAAATACTGGTGCTTTATTCTGACACTGTGAGCATAAGGGAGGAGGAATTGAGGTAGCTCTGCCCAAAGGAATGGAATTATCTCTGTTGCCGGAGTGGGGGACATAACTTCTACATTGAACTTGGTTGAACCCAAGTTTATTTGTTCTCATCTCTTGATCACAACGTATAAAATTCTCAAGTAAAGTTTTCGAAGTTGGAGATTTAGTTCTTTGGATAATACTGTTGTTTTTAGTTTTCTGAAACTTCTCCTCTACAATGTGATTTTGAGTAATCCAAAATACACTCTTGTTATCACTAGCCACAGATGGTGTTGGACGTGGCCATGAATGGGGAGGGCTATCTCTTTCAAGATCAAAGTATAATGGTGGTTGAACATTGAAATCTTTTGGTTCATTGATTACTTTGTGTATGTTTTTTTCTGGACCCAGACCCTCGTACAGAGGATTTTGTTCATAGACTAGGAAAGGAGAAGTCATCGAGTCGGAACTTGACCCTGAATTATTTTCTCCTATGTTTCTTGTCACAGAAGTACCTGCTTCTTCAGGGCTACCCACTGGGGTAGAATGCTTCAATCTTCTGCCTTTTAGCTTTGCAATTTCCATACCTGGTGAAGAAGTAGCCGAGAAAAAAGGAGTTTGGAGCTCATCGGAACACCCCAAGTTAAGCCTGAGAATTTTCGCCTGTGACCCATTCATCGCCACAATGCTACAGTTGAGTTCATCCATGCAATGCTTTACCTCTTGCTTTAATTTCCTGTTTCAACAAGGTAAGGTATTCATCAACAAATTTCTCCTATATTTATCATTAGGCTATGCAGTTCCAAAAAGTTCTACTTATTTCTGATTGGAATTTATGTGAAATGGTTGTCTTTTAATCAAATCCTAGCAAGATAAATGTTATCTACTTCATTAATTAAAATGTTCACGTGACCTAGCAAAGAATTAGGTGGGAAAGATGTAATAGGTTGCTTTCTCTGTTTACTGGCAGGTAATATTGGAGAGACAATAGTTGGGGTCATTCAATGCATAAATCAATTGAAGGAGGTCCTCTAGTATGGCTAATCAGCTGCTGATAATAAAAAACAGTCTATGTCCTACACATGAACTGCAGGAGGTCATCCATGATAAATTATTTGGTGGTCCAGAAGATCTCTATTAATCTCCATATATAATATATTAAAAGATGATATAAAGAAAAACATGCTAAATGGAATTCAGTATGTTTCATTGGTTATACTAATTATGAGATACAGTATATATATATATATATATATATATATATATATATAAATGAATAAAAAAAAAATATAAAGTAGAAATGACAATTAATAAAATTTAAGGGAAATGCAAATAATTTTGTTGTTTTTGTTAATATTGAATTAGATTTTTTATAATTTTGTGCTTGGACTAAGTTGAGAAGGTAATATAGAATATAGTGAGAAAAGGTTCTAATATATAAAAAGATGATATAAAAGAAATTCACTAAATGGAATTCATTACTTTTCATTACATTTTGTTAATTATATACAATATAAATATATGACAAAAATAATCAATAAAAAATAGTACGAAATAACAGTTAATAAAATTTTGTAATATTCTTAAAAAAATACAAGTAAATAAATATGTTGTTTTTGTTACTATTAAATTATGTTTATGGTTGACTTGAACCTATATTATCCGTTATATATGGTTAAGTGGTTAAAATTAATTTTCATATACTTAAAAATTTAAATTTAAAAACACATATTCAGATTGTGGGAAGCATGAATTAATATGATGTAGTTTTCTTCTACCACCTAATAATTTCTTTCTCGTCATCCATCCACCCGTATCAAATATGCAAAGACCCCATCCATGCGGCATGGATGGAAGAAATGAGAAACATATTTGCAATCAACTAAACAAACTATTAGCTCAGAAAAAAAGAAATACTTTTTCATGTTTAATTACTTGTCCAGTATGACCCAATGGGAACCGCTCCATCTAGCTTCAGCCGCCACAGCACCACTGGGAGTACCTGTGACCACCTTAATCTTCACCCTAACCTGTAGAATAAGAAATAGAAAAAGTTTCAATAAATATACTGTCGTACCTTTTATATAATAATAATAATAATAATAATAATAATAATAATAATAATAATAATAATAATAATAATAATAATAATAATAATAATAATAATAATAATAATAATAATAATAATAATAATAATAATAATAATAATAATAATAATAATAATAATAATAATAATAATAATAATAATAATAATAATAATAATAATAATAATAATAATAATAATAATAATAATAATAATAATAATAATAATAATAATAATAATAATAATAATAATAATAATAATAATAATAATAATAATAATAATAATAATAATAATAATAATAATAATAATAATAATAATAATAATAATAATAATAATAATAATAATAATAATAATAATAATAATAATAATAATAATAATAATAATAATAATAATAATAATAATAATAATAATAATAATAATAATAATAATAATAATAATAATAATAATAATAATAATAATAATAATAATAATAATAATAATAATAATAATAATAATAATAATAATAGCCATTTTACGGAAAATGCATTCTTCATAAATTAAGAATGACAATGTAAATAAATTGAGAGAACACATATTCATATCCTACACTTAAAGAAAAGATTTGGACTCAAAATCTCTTAAGATTATACTTTTAGGGGGAACGCACCAATTCTAATGTGTATACATTTATTTATATACTGTTGTATTTATTATATACTGTACAATTTGATTTAATATAATTTTGCTATTTATTTTTTCTTGAAAACTAGTGAAACAAATTAAATATTATTTTAATATTCAAATTTATTATGAAAAAATTAATAATTATGACATCTAACTTAATAAAAGTATATCAAAAGATTTTTCAAATTCTAACAATAGGTTTGATACACAAACCTATGTAATGGATGAAAATCCTACTCATTATTTTAATTTTAATTGTCGCTTCTAAATTCTAGTGAAATAATTCCTTTTAATATATTCAGCATCCACTTTTTATCTCATTTAATGAATTAAAAAATTCATTTCTTTGTGAATATTCATTTGCAATAGCAGTTTCATGAGTTTATTGATCTTAGTTCTCTTGTGTGTAATCCAAACCAGACTTCAAATCTTTTTTATATTTGGTGAGAAAACACCAATATTCCTCCATTTCCGTGAGAATTGATTCTGTGAGAATTGATTCTGTTGTGACACTGAAGTTAGTAACCAAGCCTCCAGCAACTACTCATGTCCTAATAATTCAATTATTTATTAGTAAGAAGCCTCAACCAAGTAACACTACTACAAGAAAGGGATTCAACGTTATAAAATAACGTCGGTTATCAATATAACCGACATTGTTTAAAATGCGGTGGCAAAATTGTAAATAATATAACTATATTTTCCACGTCGGTTACAAATACAACCGTCGTAAAAAATATAACAACATCGGTTATTGATTTAAACGACGTTGATAGTCATTAAATAACGTCGTGGTTAACCGTCGTCGAATTGTTGAGTATCAACGTTGTTTGGTATTATAACCGACGTTGTATATTGATTTAACGTCGTTTTATTTAATAACCCTCTCTCGCGAGTCCCTCTTCTACTGCCACCACTGCCACCACCAGCCACCACTAGCCACCATCGCCGCCAGTGGTTGTTTCCCGTGGTTGTTTCCCTCTTGTCTGTTTGTTGCCGTGGAGTTGATTCGTGGTTTGCCGCCTACTAGTAAGGGTTTAGTCCCTATCTCCCTCTTTCATTTGTTATTTCCATTTGCAGTAGTGACTGCTTAGTAAATTATTCAACTTGTTAGCATTTCACCCCGTAGAGTTCATCAGAAATGAGTCCCATTCCATGACTAAACGGTATTTGGTAGTTTTGTATTTTTTTTTTCAAAGAAAATAACGATGAACAACCCAAAGGCAGAGAGCAGGAGGGTTTTGACATCTGTGACGGGTTCAACGTCAGTGATAGAGACAGTGAAAGGATCACACAATTTTGTGTTGAAGGGTTACTCTCTAACGAAGGGAATGGGCACAGGAAGTTTCATTGCAAGCAAGACATTCACTGTTGGAGGCCATGAGTGGGCCATATACTTCTACCCTGATGGCAAGACCTTCACTGATAACGGTGTTTATGTTTTCATCTATATTGCACTTGTTTATGCGGGCATCAATTCGACCAGAGCGGCACTGGTTCGTACTCACTTCGGTCGCAACCTCCAGAATGGCCCTTACACTATCAGAAGGCGTGAGTGCATTTTGTTAGCTAGTGTCAACATTTTCTTTATTTCATGCGTTCATTTCTCTCTCTTTATTTTTTTTTTTTATGATAAACTTGTGATATTTGTGTTATAGTTCTCACAAATTATTAGTTGTTTGATGAAGTGATGAATGATGCCCTGATTTTTTTTTCTTTTTTTTGTGTGTTAGGGGATATAAGCGGTTTATGAAATGTAAAGACCTAGAGGCATAAACTTTTCTTAAGAATGACTGCTTGAAGATCAATTGCACTGTTGATGTTCTGGTGATGTCGTGTAGTGATTCTTCTATGTTAAACACAATAAAGGTTCCTGAATCTGACATAGGGACAGATTTAGGAATGATGTTAGATTATGAGAAAATCTAAAGTTTTCCAATATTTTAGGCAAAATTAATGTCGGTTGTTTAAATCCCACTAACCGATGTTAAATGTCCAATATAAACGACATAAAAAAGGCTTTTTTCTAGTAATGTAATTATGTCCTCGTAATTTAAATAATATTTATTAATAATGTCATTTATTTCTTCATGTTCAGTGCTGAGATACTCTCTAGGCATTACATCACCTCTAATATACTTAATGAGAGCTTCAAATCACGAATTGTTACAAGCACTTGCTGTTCTCAGATTAAGAAGAAGTAGGTGTTGTGAATATTTGTAGAGAATTTAGACCTTGAAATTAAAGTTTAGAAGTCACTTTATAACTCTAATACTAGTAGATATAAGGAAAAAATATTAGGAAAAGTAAAAATTAAAAAAAGAATCTTGAAAGAAAAATATTTTATTTCAAAAAAACATAATGTTCATCTAGTTGTGTGTTTTGAAAGATACATATAATATGGAGATTATAATCATGAGTGTAGTCTGACTTGGTAAAACTAACTATCAGCAACTCTTTACTTACTGTCAATATCGGTCAAATCTTTTTTTTTTTTTTTAACACGCTTATAAATATAAAGAAAAAAAAATATTTTCCATTTTTTTTACCGAATACGTGGACAAACGCTGTTTATGTTATTTTTGTATAATTTGTCCTACAAAAGCTTAGTGCATGTTTGTGCATGTGCAATCATTGATGAATCATAAACTTTATTATAAGAAAAGATTTCATATACATATTTGAATTGAACAAGCTAAGTCAAGCTGGTACAACTTTGAAGAGATTAGAAACTTCTTCAAGTCTGACACGTTACTGAAAAGCAAAATTGAGGGCGTGGTAGTATATACATTGTCTTTTTTTGGTAAAGAAAAATATTTACATATACAGACATGCATATTTTAAATGATTCATATCAATAAGGACAGAAATTATTAGCAAAAATTATTCATATAGATTTCACACAAAATATAAAATATAATATATAAAATAGTTGGCACAATAATTTGTCATACTTCTATTATAATTTTGTTTTGAGTTTAAACAGAGAAGAAAATAAAGATCATAATGAAAATAAAGATCATAATGGTTAAGTATAAAATTTGAACTGATTCTTTGAGAGAAGAAGTAAAATGGAATAAATTTTAAAATAATTTATAGCAAAAAAATAATAAACAGATTTATATTAAGAAATTAATAAAAATAAAATAGTAAAATATTTTTATTATATTTTTCTTTTATATATTTAAATCTTATTTCCTTCTTTTTTTTTTTCAAAAATATATTTGTAAAGTTTACAAATATAACATTAATATTTAAAATATACGTCCAGTCCTGAAAGAAAGATAATGAGACAAAAAGGACAGCGCGAATATGGTCATAAAGTCACAAGGGTTTTTCAAAAACTGGAAAAAGGAATTAATAAACAACTCATTCATCACATTAAAAAAAGACAGGTGGAAAACTAAGTCCTTTTCATTTCACTAAAAGTTAAATATCAGGCAACAACTCGAAAGAAAAGGTGGTCGAAACTACCAGTGACAGCGAGTACAGTTTTTGGTTTACTTTCAACATTCACATCATAATTTTCTTTAAAAACGTGCATCTGATATACAGAAAACCAGATAATAAATAGGCAGTTATAATACTCCATAAGTAGTAAATTATTTTTCCGTTCAGGTAAATCAAATTTCAAGGTTACCTCAACTTGATTGTGCAACTGAAGCACCATCTGTGCACAAGACTCAGAGATATCAGAAATTCGCTCCGGCAACTTCCCCGCCGGTCCGGTAGTACAGTCTCCTGCGAGTCTCGAAAAATTCCAGAACCTTCTGCCTACAACAATCCACATCCACACATAATTAGTTCAAACTCTAAGCCAATTGAACCCGTAAGAATTAGAACATTTAAACACAATTCCATACATAATTGAAGTGTTCTTCTATCAACGGCTGAAATTTCAGTATTCATGAAATCACTACCTAAACGCCATAATCATGTGAATAACAACATCTAAGTTTTGTTGTGAGAATTAACTTTTCAATTTTGCGATTGGAGTTCAATCCGATTCAAGGGAACTAGAGAGAAACAGGTACCAGTTTTGTGAGTAGAGTAAACGGCAAGGAGCGTGATGGAGTCACTGGAGTGGACGACATGAGTGAGCGCCCAGGCTAATGCGGTGTTGGAGATCACCTTCTCGGCCTTGACCGCGATGAGAACTTTGTTGGAGAGGGCGGTGGCTGCCGCGCTGTGCCTGGCACTTCTGGAACCCACAGTTTCGTCTCTTAGCATTGGTGGTTGAGTATGGAAGATGGATAAGAGAAGGTTTGATTTGGATCGGTGCGTGCCTTGTCTCGTCTGATACTCACGTATGCATTGAGTTGCGTGTGTGAGTGACCTTGATCGTTGCATTATTTTGCGGACTTAACTTCAAGTCTCCCATGTCTCCAACTGACATGTCCCAACCCTGGTTCGGTTAACTAACCAGAGTAACCATAACTGTGTAATTGTTTGTTAATTGTTGCTTGGGAGGAGCCTGGTGAGGCCGGTCGTGTCTCTATCCCTGTTACGTAACACAAAAGAAACTTTAGGCCATTGCATAAATAAATATAAAAAAAATTTAAAATATTTAATACCAAAATATGTTAATTATAATTATTTTTTAAAATAGAAGTATTTCTCATTAAAAATATTTTTACCTAACTCAAGTAAGATTATAATGGATGAATTTTTTAAAATATTTTATTTTGTACTCTTTTCGTTCTTACTTATCTTATTTCTAATATTTGTTTATAAAACATAATAAATAATTTTTTTATTCTAATAAAACAGTTATAAAAATATTCATTTTATCCATTTAATTCTGTATCCTCAATAAATAAATATGTATATAAATTAATTAAATATTAAAAAGCATAAAATATAAATAATAACAAATAATTAATATAATATTCAATTTTATAAATGATAAAAAAATATAAAAAGTTAACGGTTAAAAAGAATTCAGTATAATATAACTCATTTATTGTCTTCTTTTTAACAGAAGTATAAACTGGTTTGAATAACTAAGATGCGGGTAATTATTTATGAAGTAAAAATTAAATTATATATATATATTATTTATTAATATTTCATTATTATATTTCTAATTTCAGAAAAATACTTCAAAGCGGATAATTATATAATAATTTTACGTAATACTTCCTTTATTAAAAAAATAACTAAAATAAAGATTTATATATATTTTGAATGTTATATTGATAATAATTTAAATTTTTTATTCATAATATTTTTTGTATTTATAGATTTCAAAATGTTTTATTTAAAATTATTTTAGATAGTTTCTCTTACAAAATTTTCAAAATTTTCAGAATAAAGAATAAAGGAAAGAATAAAATCAAAATATTTAAGTATTATACAGAGGAAAACTATTTCTTCTAAAAAAATTTAAAGAAAAATCAATTTGATTAAAAAAAAAATATATTAAATATGTAATAAAATAAATGGTTAAAAAAAACTTGTAGTAAAAAGAGTACAATATTAATAATAATACTAAAATTAGAAAGAGATTTCTTTTATCTTATAATAAATAATCAAATAAAATAATTTTATCTATTAGAATTAAAATGAATGGAATATAATGAATAGAAGAGAAGAAGACAAAAAATAATTTATTAAATATACTTTTTTTTTTATATATGTTCATATCTGTTCAAATATTAGAAAAAATAGAATAATTGTTTTAACTCACTAATAACATTAAATAAATAAAGGTATAGTGAACATATCTGTCATTTGATGGAGTTTTCTAACTTGAATTAACTTCTGTGATCCTCTTTCTACTTAGCTTGTTTTGAATAAGATACCTTGATCAATAGTGTATTTTAAGCATCTTAGAAGCATATGAGCAACATTCATGTGTTCAGAGTGTGAGTTTGATACAAACTGACTTAGTTTAATACAAATTGACTTAGTTTGATACTACCTTTTTTCAATCTAAAGGAATCATTCATGACTCTTCATATGTCTATACTCCCCAACAGAATGGAGTGGCAAAGAGGAAAAATAGACACTTACTTAACACCATCGAGCACTTCTCTTTGAAGGGAAAGTTCCAAAAAATTTTTGGGGAGAAGCTGTCATTATTGTTGCATATATGATAAATATACTTCTCTCACATATTCTAGAGAATAAAAGTCCACTTGAAACCCGAAACAATTTTTTCCCTCACATTAAGATTTCAAACGGTCTCATGCCTAGAATATTTGGGTGCACACCTTTCGTACATATTCACAACCAAAATAGAGACAAACTTGATCCCTGGGCTATTAGGTGTGTTTTTCTTGGTTATTCACCAACTTAAAAAGATTATAAGTCTTATGACCCTTCATCTAAAAAGTTTTATATCTCCATTGATGTTACATTCATTGAAACTAAATCTTTTTTCTCCAATATTGGCTCCCAATCAACTTTTTCATAAGATTGTGATGACAACCTTGAATCCTTTATTTTATCATATTCTCCAACTGAAACCTCAAAAAATGAGCTTATTGTTGAGCAAATTAATTCTGAGGTAGAGTTAGAAATTGATATCATTGATGCCACTGAATTGCAACCAGAAAATATTGTTACAGTTAGAGATTCAACCCCAAGATTCAGCAATGTCTACACAAGAAGGAAGAGCATTTCAAACATGCAGCAAGTCTATGAATCCAAAACTATAGACAGAGTTGAACCAAAAAATTAGAATACTTCAAACTCTTCAAATGACCTTAATCTTCCAATAGCCATCATAAAAGGTACTAGAAACTACACAAAACAATCTCTCTATCCTCTGTCTAATTATGTTTCTCTAGATAAATTATCGGATAATCATAAAAGGTTCATTGTTAGTTTGAATTCTATTATTGTCTTTAACACTATTATTGAAGCTTTGACAAGAAAAGAATGGAGAGATGTCATGTTGTTGATATCCTACTATCAATGCACGAACCCCAATCATCATCTACATACGCATGTAATTTAGTATTAGAGTTTGTCTTGAATAAGATACCTTGACCAGTTTAGAAGCTTATGAGAGCATTCATGTGTCCAAAGTATGAGTTTGATACAAACTGACTTAATTTGATACAAACTGACTTAGTTTGATACAAACTGACTTAGTTTGATACAAACTAAATTAGCTTGATTCATATTGAATTAGTTTGTGTACAGTGTAGCAAATATGATGGCATTGAAATGGTTAAATACAAAAGTCTCTCAATTAGTCTTTTGTAGGTTTCTAAATTAACAAGTTTAGTATCATATTCCGCATATAGTTTCAAAGTAGCTTCCATAGGGATAATAGCTGGTTTGCATGCATTCATGTCACAATCTTCAAGTATGGACATTGTATAATATCTTTGGCACATGAAAATTTCTACTTTAGATTTTGATAGCTCCAATCCTACAAAAAATTTCAAATCTCGTAGATCCTTCAACTTAAAATGATGTTGTAGAATGACTTTGACAGAGTTGATAGTTGTTTGATTGGAACTAATAATAACAATGTCATCAAAGTATATTAGGAGGGCTATGAATGTCAAATTTGATCCTTCAATGTAAAAAGTATAATCATACTTAGACTGTTTGAAACACTGAGATTTTAGTGGGGTTCTGAATTTATTGAACCATCTTGTAGAGACTTGTTTTAAGCCATACATGGACTTGTTTAACTTACATACTAAGGGAGTTGGTAATGTATGAGACATACTATGGTTGTAACTTTGAGAAATTTGCATGTATATTTCTTCTTCTTGGCTGCCATTAAGAAAGACATTGTTGACATCTAGTTGAGTTAGGTGTCAATGTTGAGATACTGCAAGAGATAAAAATAACCTCAAGGTGGGTTATTTTGGCAACAAGAGAGAATGTTTCTCGGAAATTTAGGCCATATTGCTGTGTGAATTCTCTAACTACTTGGCCTTATGTTTTGCAAGGGTGCCATCAGAATTGAGTTTTAATTTGAAAAACCATTTGCAACTGATAAGTTATTTGTTAGGTGGAAGATGAGTAATGGACCAAGTATTGTTGACTTCCATTCCATTCCTGCAAGTTCACTTTGTATAACTTGTTTTCAGTGAGAGGATTTTAAGGCTTGCTTGTAGGTTTGGGGTTTATAATTTTCTGATATTTAACATATGTAATGTGTGTGTATTTGGATAGCTTTGAATAATTGATGTAATTTTGAATAGGGTAGAGAGGTACGGTATCTGTAAGGACCTAGTACAGAGTAATTAAGTGAGAAAGAAAATCTTACTTCAACAAAGGATGAAAGTTGGTTGGATAAGTTTTAAAGTATATAAATAAATTCTCTTCTATTTGGATGACAGTGATGATAGAAGATGTGGAGAAGAGTAAGAAGAATAAAGGAGTGGTCACCGTTAGGGTTAGGGAGGAGGAAGAGAGAGAGAGATCATAGAAGCTCAAGCTTGATGAGGATAGCCCACCGAGGAGGAGGTCGAACAATTCTTCGCCATATTCCGTCAGATGAAGCTTGCCCTCCACCATTTCCACCGCAAGCCAAACGACGCCAACCACTGGAAGGAGCTGCTTAAGGGAACCGACCAACGCCATCACCCTCCCGTAAAAAAAAAAAAAAACGTCGTTGATGCCCCTGTCGCCGGTGAGCGTTTCAATCTCAGCGTCGTTGCTCCTGCGGCCGCCGACGCCTACCCGTGAGAAACATCTCACGGTCGTAAATCAAAGATCCGAGCATACCACAAGGAAGCTCTTGAAGAGTGGATCATTTTGGACTGATTGGAACCACTATTTGGGTAAATTTTCTGTGCTCTATTTTTCTCTTAGGGTTGGAAAGGGGCTGCTGTCCTAGGAGTGTTTGAGTTTCTGCATGTGGCTCTTCTTAATTCTAGATTATTCTATGTGAGAGGGATTTCATCCTAGTGTTTTTGATTTGTTGTTTAGGAACTCTTGAGCACTTGGGATTTCACTCCTTGGTTGAGGCATTGAGCTGTTTTGAAGGAATAGTTAAGGGAAGGGAAGCTAGTGTTAAGTTGCATTTTGAATTGTAGAGAAATATGATTTTAGGTCTGTTATGGACTGATATACCCTGGACTGTGATTGAATCTGTGTGTTAAATGGTTGAAGAATCTGCACTTGCGAATTGTTGTCATAGTTTGTGGAATTGAAAAATTAGACTGTGATGATTTGAGTACTGTGTCCATATTTAATGATATACTTGTTTATTACAAATTGAGTTTGCTTGAAAGTTGAATGATAAGAATTTGATTTCAGGTTGTATGAAAATGTGCAAATTTGAGAGGGTGTGGAACTTGTGATTTGACTATGCTGAAATTTCCTAATTCTTATATTGAAATGTATGTTAAAAATTTTGTGAATGAGTAAGAGTTAGATGGATTGATTGCTTTGTATCAAATTGTGCTTATTGTGATTATTGATGTGTTTGAAATGGAAGGTGGTATAACTTTCAATTGAGTAGAACCTTGTTAAACTTATAAATCTGATTTGAGTTGACTTGGTGGTGTGGTAAATTGAAGTTGGTTAATTGAAATTTTGGAGAAGAATCTACTTTGAATTAGTGACCCAATAATTTATGAAACAGGCCTAAATTAATCTGTTGTGACTAGATATAAGATATGGATTTTGTTTGAATCCTTGAATAAAATGTGATAATCTGATATGGAGCAAATTGACTGAGAGTGGAATGTTGGGTGTGCTGAATGAATGTGAAATCTCCCCTGCTTGGATTGAATACTGTGATTTAGGAACCTATTAAATTGGACTGTTATAATTTGAGTAATTGACCATGGACTTGGTTGTTATTCTGATTGAGTGTGCTTATGTTGCAATAATAAAGTGAATCTGAGATGTTGGGAATTTTAAATGCATTGTTAATATAACTTGATTGGAAATCTAGTGGTATTTGATGAGATTGTTATGCAGAATAATATGTTAAATGGTCACTATGATAGTGAGATTTTGAATTGTTGTAATTCCTTGTTTAGTTGCCTGAGTATGTTTGAACTACAGAGTAGTACAATTTGAGATGAATAATGAGTATAAAGGTATGATTGAGAATGATGAGCATGAAATGGGCAAGAGGCTGTGTAGTTCAAATTGAGTAGAAATTTATAATGAAATGAATGATATTTATGTTGACATGAGGCATTGGTGCTCCTATTGAGGGGAACTTGATTTTATGATATGAGTATGATATTAGTAATGTAGTGTGTATGGATTTAGGGATATGTTATAGGGTATACAGACCTTAATGACTCTCTAGGTCACATAGACTAAGATTGTCATGTGGTGAAGGTCGATGGAGGTCTTACCAATTGTCTTATGATAATTGGTGAGGCTACCCTGATGTGAGATGGGTGTAGTGATGTTTTATGGATGATCCTGGGGTAAAAAAGACTCAGTGGTCAGCCGGTTAGGCCCATGGTCCTGGAGTACACATCAGGTGCTAGCCCTAGATATCTGAAATTCATACAGTCTTCCGGAAGGCGTTAATCTTGTTTGTGATGTGTGAATTTTATTATGTGTAAAGCCTTAGGTAGGCCCTTACACTTGGATGAGATTGTGTTGAATGTCTTTTCTATTTTATAAATTCATGTATCTTCTTTTATATCACTAGCTTACCCTACTTTACTGTGTTGTGTATGTTAACTGCTATGATCATGTATTTTGCACGGGAACAGATGTCAGGTCTGGAGATGGTTCATCGGTTGGACGACAGTAGATGTAGAACGGTTGTAGTTGGAGTTAGAAATATTAAAAAGAAAAATTGTAATTTATATCTTAGGATCTTATTTAGTTTTCCCAAACAATGTAATAGAATTAATCCCTTTTAAATCTTGAAATATTATGGAATGTATTAGTATAAACTAGTATTTTGGGTATGTTACAGTATCTATGGTCACATGGTAACAATTATAATCAGATAGGCACCCTGGTGGATTGATGGTTCTACTAGACCTTCTGAATTGATCTTGTTCAGGAAGATTAGATAGTGGTAATTGGTGTATAATAATTTGATTTTTTGTATTGAGTTGAGTGTTTGTGGTAGAAGTATAGTCAGGATCGTCATAAGGTGTAAGGGGTATGATATTTGGTGTTATTGGAATCCTAAAAACATAATCTATGTGATCAAGTGAGTTGTTGTTTTTGAATGGGAAAATGTGCTCATAACACTTCACATCTCTTGAGATAAAAATTTGATTAGTGATCAAATTGATTAATTTGTAACTTTTATAGTCATGAAGGTATCCTATGAAAACAATTGCAGTAGCTCTTGTACTGAATTTATGTCTACTCGAAAGTAATGTTCTAAAGGTTCTGAAATCATAATAGTTAGGCACCTTATCATATAAGATTTCATATGGGGATTTGTGGTTTAGAATAGGACTAGGAGTTCTATTCATTAGGAAAACAATAGTTTTAACACAATCTCCCCCATATGTTCATAGGAACATTAGAATGAAACATCAATGCTCTAGCAATATTCAGAATATGTAAATGTTTTTGCTCTAGCATTGCGGGAAGGTTTAGTAAAGATATATGCCAATTGATGGTGTTTTCTAATCTCAATTAACTTCAATGATCCTCTTTCCACTTGCTACCTAACATGATTAAGATCAATTTCAAGGTATTTGGTTCTTTCGTGGTATGAGGGGTTGGTTGCATTGTGTATGATTGCCTTGTTATCACAATATACAGTGGTGTATGGATTCTTGATATTGAAATGAGTCAATAAATTTCTCAACCAAGTTAGCTCAATTGACACAGATGTTAAGAATCTGTATTCAGTTTCTAATGAAGATTTGCTGACAGACTTCTGTCTCTTAACTTTTCAGGAAATTAGTGAATTTTCTAAGAAGACACAAAACATGTTATTGATATCCTACAATCAATGCATGAACCCCAATCATCACCTACATAGGCATGTAATTTAGTAGAAGAGTTTGTCTTGAATAAGATACCTTAACCAGTAGTGTATTTTAAGATTCTTAGAAGCTTATGAGCAGCATTCATGTGTCCAGAGTGTGAGTTTGATACAAACTGACGTAGTTTGATACAAACTGACGTAGTTTGTTACAAACTGACTTAGTTTGTTACAAACTGACTTAGTTTGATACAAACTGACTTAGTTTGATACAAACTGACTTAGTTTGATACAAACTGACTTAGTTTGATATAAATTGAATTAATTTCATACAAACTGAATTAGTTTGTGGACAGTGTAGCAAATATTAGACATTGAAATGGTTAAATACAAAAGTCTCTCAATTAGTCTTTTGTAGGTTTCTAGATCAACAAGTTTAGTATCATATTCCACATATAATTTCAAAGTAGCTTCCATAGGAACAATAGATGATTTACATGCATTCATGCCACAATCTTCAAGTATAGACATTGTATAATATCTTTGGCACATGAAAATTTCTGCTTGAGATTTCGATAACTCCACTCCTAGAAAAAATTTCAAATCTCATAGATCCTTCAACTTAAAATGATGTTGTAGAATGGCTTTGACAGAGTTGATAGTTGTTTGATTAGAGCTAATAATAACAATGTCATCAACGTATACTAGGCGGGCTATGAATGTCAAATTTGATCATTTAATGTAAAAAGTATAGTCATACTTAGACGGTTTGAAACCCTAAGATTTTAGTGGGGTTATGAATTTATTGAACCAGCTCGTAGAGGCTTGTTTTAAGCCTTACATGAACTTGTTTAACTTACATACTAAGGGAGTTGGTAATGTATGAGACATACTATGGTTGTAACCTTGAGAAATTTGCATGTATATTTCTTCTTCTAGGCTGCCATTAAGAAAGACATTGTTGACATCTAGTTGAGTTAGGTGTCAATGTTGAGATACTGCAAGAGATAAAAATAACCTCAAGGTGGTTATTTTGGCAACAAGAGAGAAGATTTCTCAGAAATTTAGGCCATATTGCTGTGTGAATTCTCTAACTACTAATTTGACCTTATGTTTTGTAAGGGTGTCATCAAAATTGAGTTTTAATTTGAAAAACCATTTGCAATTGATAAGTTATTTGTTAGGTGGAAGATGAGTAATGGACCAAGTATTGTTGACTTCCATTCCATTCCTTCAAGTTCACCTTGTATAACCTGTTTCCAGTGAGAGAATTTTAAGGCTTGCTTGTAGGTTTGGGGTTCATATTTTTTTGATATTTAACATATGTAATGTGTGTGTGTTTGGATAGCTTTGAATAATTGATGTAATTTTGAATAGGATAGAAAGGTACAATTATAATCAGATAGGAACCTTGGTGGATTGATGGTTCTACTAGACTTAATCTATGTGATCAAGTGAGTTGTTGTTTTTGAATGGGAAAATATGCTCATAAGACCTCACATCTCTTGAGATAAAAATTTGATCAGTGATCAGATTGAGTAATTTGTAGGTATCCTATGAAAACAATTGTAGTACTCTTGAACTGAATTTATGTCTACTCGAAAGTAATGTTCCAAAGGTCCTAAAATCAGAATAGTTAGGCACCTTGTCATATAAAATTGCATATGGGGATTTGTGGTTTAGAATAAGACTAAGATTCTATTCATTAGGAAAACAATAGTTTTAACACAATCTCCCCTATATGTTCATAGGAAAATTAGATTGAAACATCAATGCTCTAACAATATTCAGAATATGTAAATGTTTTCGCTTTAGCATTGCGGGGTAAAGGTTTAGTGAAGATATCTGGCAGTTGATGGTGTTTTCTAACCTGAATTAACTTCAGTGATCCTCTCTCCACTTGCTCCCTAACATAATGAAGATCAATTTCAAGGTGTTTGGTTCTTTCATGGTATGTGGGGTTGGTTGCAATGTGTATGACTGCTTTGTTATCGCAATATACAATAGAGTATGGATTCTTGATATTGAAATCAGTCAATAAATTTCTCAATGAAGTTAGCCCAATTGACATAGATGTTAAGGATCTGTATTCAGTTTCTCATGAAGATTTGCTGACAGACTTCTGTCTCTTAACTTTCCAGAAAATTAGTGAATTTCCTAAAAAGACACAAAAACATGTTGTTGATCCCCTACTATCAATGCATGAAGCCCAATCATCATCTACATAGGCATGTAGTTTAGTATTAGAGCTTGTCTTGAATAAGATACCTTAACCCGTAGTATATTGTAAGCATCTTAGAAGCATACGAGCAGCATTCATGTGTCCATAGTGTAGGTTTGATACAAATTGACTTAGTTTGTGAACAATATAACAAATATCAGACATTGAAATGGTTAAATACAAAAGCCTCTCAATTAGTCTTCTATAGGTTTCTAGATCAACAAGTTTAGTATCATATTCCGCGTATAGTTTCAAAGTAACTTCCATAGGCACAATAGATGGTTTGCATGCATTCATGTCACAAACAGACTTGAGTTTAGTATAATATGTGCTTACATAATTTATTCCTTGCTGAAGGAACATCAATTGGCGCCAGAGTTGAAATATGTGTGGATCATTCTTTCTTGAAAATATTGTTTTCAAATCTTTCCAAATTTCTTGAGTTGTGGTTGCAAATAAGATGCTTGTGATAATTTCTTTAAAAACAGAATTGTAAAGTCATGATATGTTATTTGTATGAGTCCAAGCATCAAATGTGATGTAAGTTGCTGCAGACTTCGGGAGAATGCCACATGCATTGCTCTACTCCAAGTGGTATAGTTGTTGTGATCAAAAGGTTGAGTTGTGAGAACAAGAATAGGTCCATAATAAAAAAAAAAAGGTTTGTGGGATCTTGACTTGGATCATTTGTTTGATTTTTCATGAGTTTTTGATAAAAAGGGGTGAAAAGAAAAAAAAAAATGACCGCAAAAAAATTTAAAAGGGATAAATATAGGATGAATCAATGTAAGAGTTGAATATTTGCTTTTAATACCATATTAGAATTAAAATGAATTGAAAATCATGAAAAAGTAGAAAAGAAAAAATCATCTACTTAAATATGTATTCATATATGTTCATATATGTTCAAAGAAAATAATATATATATATATATTAAAAAAATAAAATAATTATTTTAACCTACTAATAATCATAAATAAAAAAAACTAATTATATTAATTAAATGAGTTAAAAAAAATTAATAATCACGTATGATTATATTTTTCTTATTTATCTATAGGTATAATTACATTTTTTTTATATTATATTTAATTTTTTTATTCTTATATAAACTTTATTTTTTAGTTAATATATATATAATTAAAAAAATTAAAAAATTATATATATATATATATAACTTTTTTATATTAAAAATATCATGACTACATAAGTTATTGGTGAAATTTATAATAAAATATAATCCACGTATAATTGAATGAAAGTTAAAAAATGATTTATATACGTACACAACACAAAATATCATAATATAAAGATGAGATTAATTTAATGATAAAATTAAAACAGAAAAAAGAAAAATATGTATAAAATTTTTGACAAAATTTAATATACTAACAATTAATATTTTTCCATTTAAATAAAAATATTTAATATAAAATTATATAAAAATAAAAATAATAAAGCTAGAATTTTTCTTTATAAATAAATAAATAAATTTTGAATTTAAGATTTTGTTTGGACAGAATAATTAAATTTTTATACTATCTAATGATTATTTAAGACATTTTAATTATATTTAATTTATCTTACACTAAAATATAAACCAAACTGAAACGTGTTCGTGGAATTAACTAATTATTTACTTATTATTTTATATTAATTCCTTTCTAAAAACAAAACCTAATAATATACTTCTTTTCTTTGTGATTTTTTAATACAATTTTTAACAATGTTTTTTTCTATTGATATTTAAATACCCTTATTAATAATAAGATTCATAATTTAAAGATTTCCTTTTAGATTAAGAATTTAAGAAATTAAAGATTGAAGTAAAACATTTTCTTAATGTGATTAAAATTATTGTCGCAAAAAATAACTAAAGAAAATTGAACCTAGTGCAAAAAATTACATATCAGCACCGTGATCTATCACATACATTGAGAGTGTTATTTTTTTAGTTTTTTTTGTCACATGTATTAGTGTTTTTCTTCTGAGAGTTTTTCGAACAAGCCCACTATACATTCTTGATTATATATAATTACATTAAATTGCATTGTAGTATATGTTTAAATAGATTTTTATAATTATATCATAACCATTAAACTATAATTATAATTAATAAGTATAAGTTATATTTTTTTCAACTATATTTCTCTTCATATATATAATTTTAATATATTTTATAAAGTTATTTTTGTCATGTCTCATTACTATATTAATTAAAATTAAAATATAATTAATATTTATCTCAAAAATAAAGTATAAGAAAAGAAAAATAAAACTTAATATAATTTTTACTTAATTTACCTAATTATAGTAATATTATCTATTTTTATGTAAAAATACGGTTAAATAATACATAATAAATACTGTGAAGTAAATTAATATTCAAAATCAATCATTTATATATAAATTATATAAATATCACATCATTACATATTTATTATAATAATTATATCACATGCTAACATCTTATAAAAAAAAATTAATGATTTCAAGAAGATATATTTATTAAAATTTAAATTTTGTATATTTTCACTTTTCACATTTCTTTTCTTATCACAATACAAAAAAAAAAATATTATTTATATTATGTAATAAAATAAATTTTTATAATTCATTAAATACAGATTAAGTAATAAGAAATTCTATCAACTTTATCCCTAATACATTAATATATATGTGAATATAATATTGGTATCAACATATTTCATGAAAATCTTTAATTCAATAATTGTACTTGTACTATTCCACCTCACAATAATAGAAATAAAAACGTGTCATCATATGATCTAACATTTTAATTTATCTTATCATTTTTAACTGAATGATTATAATAAAAACTAATTATATTTATATTTATTTTAAAAGAAAGTGAATCATTTTTCTTAAGTAAAAATGAAATTAAAAACACTTAATTCTTATAAAACATGTTAATTCAAGTGAGATATATCTAGTTTAAATAATATCATTTAATTAAATAAAAATAATTATCTAACAAAAATATATCTATAATTTAAAATTTACTTTTTTATATTTATTTAAAATAATATCACTAAAAATATTATATAATTATTATACAATAACATTTATATTAATTTCATCAACTTATAAAAAATTCATAAAAATTTCAATAAAATCAATCTATACATACTCATTTTTAAAACATTTGAACAAAATCAATTCTAATTCAATAATTAATAAAAATTCAAACAACATCCTTTCTTATTATATTACATAAAATTATAAAACTCAGATCCTATTAAAATTTTAATTACTTTTCCTTATTTATAAAAATAATTTTCTACAAATAAAAACTCTAACTATATAAAGTCTAAATTTGTTCTTAATCAACAAATAAATTTACTTTTATTATTCTAAATTAATAAGGATTTATATTTTTTTCATGAACTACATGCACTTTACAGTAAATAAAAACGTCCAACTTACATGCAATAAAAATATTCTACTCTTTCTTAACTATACTATAATGAATTTAGATATTAAAAGAATAAATATAAAATTAAAAAAAAATCATTTTATATAAAATAAATTTAAATAGTATTTTTTTAATTTTTAAATTTATTAATAAAATATTTTTTATTCATTTCATTAAATCACTCATACCCTCGTATTACTAAATTCCACCCTAACAATTTAAAAATATTTTATTATAACAAGTTGTTTTTAATAGAAAAAAGATTATCAACCTAATTATTATTAATTAATTTTAAAAATGAAAATTTGAAATCTAATATTTCAACTAAAATTTTAAATTTCACATATTAAAATGCAACATTAGGTATATATTGAATAAAAAATAAATATTTAAATTATTTTAATACTATTTCAATAAAAAATTTAATTTATTTTTAAACTTTTTATTATTTTAATTCTATTAATTGTTCTGAAATATTCATTGATAATATTTTGTATCTACTCAGCCAGGGGAGGGTTTATATTGAAAATGAGATTGTTACAAAGTTCAATACAGATATAATAATTGATAATTTTTATAACATGAAATATCGTCGAGTACAATTAAAAAATTAAATATACCAGATATATATTTGATTTTATATATAATTATTTATGTTGATTTTAAATATATGTAAATAATTTATAATTTATTAATAATTTTATTTATTATATTTATTTTTACGTGATAATTAATTTTAATGAATATATATTATTTTTTTTTAATTACTTTGACCCGACCTGATCCAACTCGATTAAACCCGGTCCGGTCCCCTTCACTTAAAATTCCTGGTTCCACCCCTGTATCTACTAACATACTTTTATTAATGTATGGAATCAACAAACTCAGAATAAATACTGATTATGACCACCTAACGCATGGAATGAGTGATGAAAAATCGTTTCTACTTAATTCTTAATTTCGATTTTAAATATCAATAAAGAACGTGAATAATTAAATATTCAAACTCTCTTGTTGTGACATGCGTGAAGAATCAGCTTTTAAATCTTCAAGAAATTTATATAGTCTAATCCATTCACATTTTTTTTAGTTAGAGATTTTGTTAGTAATTTGTTTGAAAAAAATATGATCATCAAACCCATTTTCATGTAACATTTGCTATCAAAATTAATTATATAATTATATATATATATATATAAAATTTATTTTAGAGTTTAATTACCATGAATTGTTGGTGAAAAAAGTTATACTATTTTAATATGAAAACACCATTAAAATAATTTTTATTAATAATTTTAAGAGGTAATAAATTTAATATATATCACCCAAATTCTTGATAAGAAAAAATACGTGATAGATTTTTAATAATGAATTCGTATTATAATATATAAATAAAATATTAATTTTATTTTACAAATTAAATTTATATATAATTTTTATATTATATATAATCTATCATAATGATTTAACATTTTCAATTTTTAACTTAAAAATATAGATTGGAGACTTCCTATTATTTTTTTATATAAATTATAAGTATTTTAAATAATTCATTTACTAAAAACATAGATTTTTTATTAAGAGGCTCATAAATTTTTTTTAAAAATAAACCATAAATAATAACAACAACAAAAACATTAATTTATGAATAATTATGTTTGTTGAAATACTTACATTATATTTATAATCTATTCAAAGTATAAAATATTTATCAAAATATTCATATTATACCTATAATCGATTTAGTACAATATATTTATATTTAATAAATATTATTCGACACTAAAATATTACAAAATTAAGTAAAATTTTAAGGATAAATAAAATAAAACATTTTCCAAAGAATATACAGCTACTCACACGATCCATGCAACAGGGAAAATAAAAGGAAGGATTGTGACAATCCTTTTGGGGGCATGATTGATGTTACCATGTGGTCGCAGTTATGACAAAATGAATGATTGGACCACGTTTCTGTTCTCACACGTAACTCCACCTTCTATGTAACATTTCAGACCAAATCATACTACTATTCTAACTTATCTATTCCTTTATGCATTAAACTTTATGCTATTTTTTCATATTTTTTTATTTTTCTTTTAATGAAAATTATTTTACAATAATAATCTTTATAAAGGTCGATTAATTATTATAACAAAATGTCATTCGGTAAGTATGTATTTGGATGAATATTATGTTGAGAAATCCAACTATACATTAATTAAAAATGAGATTAAATTATAATATATAAATGAAATATAAATTTTTTTTTTTAAATTGATTTTAAAAGTAAGTTAGACTTATAATTACTTATTAATGGGTCATGTTCGAGTAGAGGATGTTGAGAAATTCTATTAATTAAAAATAAAACCGAATCATAATATATAAATTACATGTAAATCTTATTTTCTCAATTAATTTTGAAAATAATTAAATTTATAATATTTTTTTTTACATTGCACGGCCTTCGAAGCAATTAGTAATTGTTTCTACAAAATTTGTTAAATTTGATGTAAATTTTGTAAAAACATGATTGGAAAATACCAAACCCAACACATATCGAGAATAAGGTCTATGGAGCAATATCGAAAGGTAAGTTTCATGAATTAAATAATGAGTTTGAAAAAGTGTTGTGTGATCTGTAGAAACGTACACCCTCCTCCACTATTTATCAATTAATGCCCAGAGATGCTGATAAGATGCAGTTATGTTTTGTTTGGATATGAAATTTTATAAAAAAAATTTAAATATGATAATTTTTTTAAATTATTTAATTTTTTTAAGTATTATTTTAGAATATGAAAAATTTTAATTTATTGAATATTTTTAAAATAAAATATTTCAATTATTATCAAATATAAAAATTATTGCTAATATTAATTGCGTCAATTCATAAATAACATACTAAATATCATAAATTACCTTTTACAAATTTTTCATTCAAACACAAATTTTATATATATATTCATTGGAAATTGCCCATATCCGTGTTTTTTTACGTATTTTTGGAAGTTAACTCAACTTATTTTTTTAACATGTTTTTATATTATCTGAAATGTAACACCATTATTACAGGGTAGATTATTAACTAGGTCTATAGATCATCAAATAAATCACTATATATTTTTTTTAATTTCCTGAATTAAAAAAAAAATTATATATATATAGATACTTGATATTAGTTTTTAGCCACTAGAAATTATCATTAAATTTCAATTTATGATGGTTTTTAAAATCTCAGAACCCAGTTAAAAATAATTTACAAAACTGAAAGCTTAACTAAAATAATTAATTTATAGATTTATTTGAAAATTCTAAACTTAGTAATTTAACCATATGGATCCATAATTGGCATTAATTTGGACCTAAAGACCACATCCCTCGGCCCATATAGATTTACTAGATCCCTTGGTCCAAACAAATTTCACAATTTAAATAAATAAAATATAAATAAGAACAATCAATATCACATAAAAATATCTCTTGAATGACTTAATTTATCTTATCTAATTCTATCAAACTCATTTTAACTTAAGTCGATCTAATAAATTTTGATTTAATTTAGATAAATCTGACTTAATTTGATTTGGATTTGGATTTGGATTTGTATAACCTAATCTAATTTAATCTCTTATATGATCCTCTCCATAATCCCTCTCCATAGTAATTCAATCATATAGATATTATGAGTTAAATTAAATTAAAAAAATTAATAATAAATTTTTTATATTTAATGATAATTAAAATATTTTATAAAAATATTAATAAAATTAGTTATTTAATATTAATTCACTATATATATATATATTAAATTAAGGACTAAATTAATTCTTTAAAAAATATAAGGGTAAAAAAAAATTTCAAGAAAAATACAACAAAAAAAAAAATTTAATTCTAGAAAGAAAAGATAAATAGATATCTTTTAAATGGAGAGTTGATATTATTGTTGTTATAATAAAATAGTAGGAGACATTGTGTTTAACTTTATGAAATCCATTATTTTATTTTTCATTCTAAAGTCCATAGTTTTTTCTTAAAAAGAATGTTATTATAATCACTAGAGTTATGAATTGTCCTCTTCAAATAAAGAAAGAAAAAAAGATTTATGAATTATCTAGGGCAGACAATAATACCTCAAAAGCATTACTTTTTTCTAATATTTGCAATTTCTAATTTCTTTTATTAAAAAAAAAAATCACTATATCTTCAATCTTTATGGGGTGCATTTGATAGCAATATAACTCTTTTATCAACTTCCACTTTGTCAAAAGCTATGGTTAGAAAATTGCTTATTAATCTTTTTTAAATTTTAATTTTAATCAAATTTATTTATAAAAATATAATAATATCGATCTCATCTAAAAAAAATAGTAATCACTTGGTTTATATTATGTTGACTAAAAAGCTTATTACAATA
Source organism: Macrotyloma uniflorum (assembly GCA_016859785.1). Lineage (NCBI taxonomy): Eukaryota > Viridiplantae > Streptophyta > Magnoliopsida > Fabales > Fabaceae > Macrotyloma > Macrotyloma uniflorum. The sequence continues at coordinate 5,285,100 of BDMB01000014.1, forward strand.
CACTCCAAAATCCTACATTATCTGAAATTAATAATAGTTTATAAACATGTATTTTCTTTAATCTATAAAAAAATTTCAAGAAAATTCATTATAGAATTACCAAATATCTAAACCAATATATGTTAAATTTCAACTCATTCAAAAAAGAAAAAAATCATAAATTGGTTCATAACAGAACTAGGACCATTTGGGTGGGCCATTTACTTTTTCATTAACGCAAGATGATTGAAAATGGATCAGATCAGCAAAACGAATTTCGGCCCACAAAAAAAGTGTTGAATTGGGCTGGGGCATACAGAGGGACACAACTACACTTTTATATACGTACAGAAAGAGACTTTCGAATAAAGGAAAAGGAAAATTTTAACACTTTAACATTATTTTATCATCTATCGATATTTTGTAATTTTTAAAAAATATTTATGTAATTTAAATTTTCAATTTATAATATATTTTATGACATCTAATGTAACTTCTCTTTAAGTGATTTTTTAACATTATTTTTTATAATTAGTATAATTATTTTAACTTTTTTTTTCAAACATTATATATTATATATACTTTTAAGAAAGAGAAATCAATTTTATACATAATAGATATTACTTATTTATAATATAATAATAATTTAGGTATGATTTGATTTCAAATATTTCAAACAATATCTTAGGTGTGAGTCAAGTTTTTCAAAAGATATAAATTATCATAATTATTTTTTTTTTTAATTTTTTTTTAGAGAATGAGTGAAAATTAATAAATGATAATAAGTGATAGATAGGAAGGGTAGGACCATATGGGTGGGCCTTCTACTTTGAAATTTGTCAACAACACAAGGGATGGTTCTTAGAATATCAGATGAATTAAAATTTGTCCAAATCAGAAACCGAACTTCGGCCCACAAGAAAAGTGTTCTAATGGGCCACAATGGACACAGCTACACCTTTTGACTAAGCATTGTGGAAAAGGAAAAGGTAACAACCACTGTTTGTTTGTTTATTAACATTTTTTTTTTCTTTTCTTTTTAAATTATGCATTTTTTAACATTTTTTTATCTAGAAAACAAATCCATTTAAACATGCTATATTTTGGCAACACAAACTTTATGGGTAAAATACAATGGAGATTTTTTAAGTTTTGAGTAAAGTAGTGGATGAGAAGAAGATTAACAATATAACAATAGTCCCTATAAAAAGAAAATTTTATATTTATTTTAGAAAATCTTATATTTATTTTAGAAAATCTTATATTTTTTATAAAATAAATTTGTAAGTAATATTTAAAATAATTGGGAATTATAATTTTTTTTACGAAATTTTCACAAATTTTCCATCACTTTAAAATTTTAGGTAAAATGTTGTAGGAAATTATTTTTTATTATTTTTCAAAAAAAAAATCATAAAAATTTTTACAAACAAATTTATGAAAAATTTCTTACAAACAAATTAATAAAAAATATTTAAAATAAAAATTTATGAAATTTTTTTTACAACCAAATTCATAAAATTTTTTTATAAAAGTAAATTTATAAAAAATATTTAATGAATAATTAATTTTTTTTATAAATTTAAATTTGTAAAAAATATTTTATTAATAAATAATTTTATTATTATAACGAGTATATATATTAAAATTGTAATTTTTTTTTATCGTATCATTCAATTACAAATAGTATGATGTAATAAGGTGGTTGATTTTTATGATAGTTATCTTTAAAATCATATTATGACCCTCTTTAGATAATTTTTTTTTATAAATATTGAATGGAAAAAATATTTTTTTTTTTTAAATATGAATCTTCTTTTGGTACCTAATAAGTTTGTATTGGTTTTGTCTCTAAAAAAATATTTATTTTATGAAAAAATTTGACTCTATGAAATGCTCCTTGAAATATTTTAAACCTTTTCATTTGGTCTCTGAATAGAATTTTATCACAAGTTTTTCACTAAAAGGAACATGTCAAGTTAATCATCAATTTAACAAGAATTAGGACTAGAAAGCAAGAAAAAGTTAAACATATGTCGACGATAAAAACATATTTAATGAAGTGTTTTTTACTTTCTTCTACATACATTTATAAAAACACTTAAAGAACGATACTTTGATAGTTGATAGGATAAAGTTTCAGAGTGATTGTTTATATGAGTATTATCATAATCCCAGTTAAAAGAAGTAATGAGATGTTCATAGCAGGAAGAGTGAAAAACACCATGGATAGTGGTGAAGAAAAAAGAGAAGAGTTTGTTTGCAAAATTGAATTAACCTGGAGCATGATGTATGAATATGTGGTACAAATATGATGAGAAGGATGTTATGATGATGGTCTGGCAGAAAAGTTGACCCACCTGTCCCAGCATTCCCAAATGAGTCCTATTTTGCCTAACTATAAGCCATGGTCCATGTCCTGAAAAATCCATTCTAATTTTATTTTTCATAATGTTGTGTTCTATAGCTTGCACAGAAAATGACATCAAAGACCATGCCTGAAATCTTTTTGGACTGAAGCATATGTTGTGTAGCAAAAACCCTTTATCCCATTCCTCATCTCGCTCTCTCTCTCCAAAAACAACTCAGAAACATATACATACATAATACACACAAACTTCACCAATCAAAATCATTCACATGGAATAATTCCTCATCTCTTCATCAATTCCCTCCACACACACATGTTAGTACTTTGTTCCAATGACAAGGAAAGGGGTGTGCTCTGCTGTTTATTTAATGTAGTTTAACTTTTTGTTTATTTTGCTTCTTCTTATTATTTTAACACTTTAAAAGAGTTAACTCTCTTGATGTTTCTGCATGGTCTTTTTGCCAATTGGGTCTTCCAAGGGTGAATTCAAGGTCAAGCATTCCCTCAGAACGTGACAAACTGGTAGAATCCAAGCCTCCACCATAATTGTGCCCCTTCACCTGTTTATAAATTATTACCCTAGTGAGTGACATAAGCCATTTAGAGAATATTCATAATGCATGGAACAAAACAACAAGCCAGAAGCTAGATCCATTTGTGTCACAGCTTACCATGGTTTCACTTCCCTTGAGGTGATTCGAATACGTCAAACCCATCTCCAGTTCTTGTCTACTATTGCTTGGTTTTGTCTCTATTGATGATTGCCACTGTGTCCTGAAAAGTGGAAGAACAAGTTAATGCTGAAAGCTGAAAGCTGAAGATGTTCTAGTTCAAGAAACTAATTAATGAAATGCCCCTTTCATTAGTAGCAGATTTTGGAGTCTGTACGTGGTAAACAAAACTCCAAATTCAAAATCCAAAATCCAAAATCCAAAATCCAATTCCTTAATGCATACAACTCCAAACGGCATTGCTGGGAGTTTCATGTGATTGGCTTTTGAAGGTAAGATGGCATGTGATACACTAACGGTCAACATCCAAAAGTTTCAATTTGCACAGGAATTTATTAAGTGAGATGTTGAAACTATTTGATCTTATTCGGAAAGGGAAAGAACTGAAATTTGTACACACATTCTTCGTTATTAAGAGGAACAGTTTTTGTTGCCAATCTCAATTTTCGCAGTGAAACATAACTAAATATTACCACATATCACGAGTTTATTATTATATCACATTCAGATTTGAACCAGAGGCTACACCTTTTGCTACGCATTGGGATCTGATAGATGAGTAATATGAAAACATTATTAAGACTCCACGTAGAAAATGACCACCCTCATACCTATACAAACCCTAGGTTTTACTCGTTAAAATCTATTTACAGTGTAAAGCTGTCGTTATAGAAGCTTGTAATAAAAAAGCTAATCACACACGTGAATTAATAAAAAAAAGTTTTGTAAAAGTCTTACCCACGAGAAACATTTATTAAGGAATAATAACGTAGACCTTTTAATTATAGAGGATATATATATACATATAAAGTAGTCTATCATTAAACTTATCATTTTACATGATTTTTTTTAGTTCTGTAATTAATGCCTTTTAATCAGTATTAAAAATTTCAATTTTTCATTACCCAATATCGTACTGATGTTAAAAAATATTTGTAAAATATTAAATTTACACTCAGTTTATCTTATAACTTTTACTTTATTCATTTTTATTAAAAAAAATGGCAAGAAAAGAAATTTTAAACAAAAGGGTCAAAGAAGAGGAATTTCTGAAAAATCGTGCATATACATTTTACTTCTGCATTGGCGTAGGTAGCTTTTAATGGTCCAGCAGTTGAATCACGATTAGTCAATAAGTCAACATTAGGTTCACATTAATTTGCATAGAGAAAACTGAAAGAACATAAATTAAAAGAGAGAATAGTTTAGGGAATTAATGGAAAATTGAATGTCACCTGTGGGAACTTTGAATCGGGTCTGGTAAATTTGGTGAGGGTGCCTGCGGGTGAACAATGTTAATCCCTGGCCTTGGATTCAATACTCCAATATCTGTCTGCCCATGACCTGCAAGATTCATCAAGAATAGAGCCATTGCTCTTCCTTTATCAGACACCACAGCTTAATAATTCACTTGAGGACTTTGAAGCCAGTCCTATATGCCAAAGAGACTTTTGTTTTTAACGGGGAACAGTACTAGAGGCAAATCATAGAGTTTTCTGTCACACCCGAATCACCAAAGATCTCAAACAAAGAGAATAATAATGATGATAATAATAGAAGAAGAAACGAAAAAGGGTCCTTGAGAAGGAACACAACACCCCAATTCAATTACCTGTGCTGCCTTTGTCAGTGCTCTTCACTGTTCTATACATCTGCATGAACACCCCGCATAAAAATTAAATGAGAAGAAAAGTCCACAAGGCTAAGATTGCATTACATAATCTAGATACCCCTTTTGTCCCTAGTCCTTGGTTCTAGCCCCCCACTACTAGAGGCAAACCTATAACGACTAACAATAGTCCTTTTTTACCTTTCTTTTCTTCTGTCTAGTCAGAACTAATTCAAAGAAGAAGAATATGAACTTCACTCATTAAGCTCAAAGACTATGGAGAAATATAATGGAGAGCCAGATAGTACATATGGATGGGACTCAATAGTAACTACCCCACCTGCAAGTGACTCTTGACGTGTGCTAGGGTTAGATCCTTTACATTCATTAACTCTAACACAGACTTCGGAGTTGCTCCTGCAAGTGTGACAAGACAAACTCAAGATTAGACATAACCTAGAATATATCTATCTCTATATATATATATATATATGCTTTATCTCAAGACCATCACCTTTTGCATACAATAATAACAAACCCTCAAACTACTCACACATATCATGTAAATTGGACCATGTCTCATGGAACATTATTCTTCGATGGTTCTTAAAAAATTAAGAAAAAAAAAGCGTTTTTTCTTTTAACACAGATAAAAATCAATGAATCAGTGACCAATTTAGAGACGGTTTTTCTTCACTGATTCTGGAATCTGCTAAATTTTAGCGACGGGTTTTGAAACACTTACTTTCATGGCCGCCAAGAAGTTGAACCGCGTGAACAAAATGGGCATGGAGGGTGGTGGTCCATCTCATCCTAGGAGCCCTGACGCTTCTTTTGACGCCATTGACGACTCTTGCACTCCGTTTGAAATCGCGGCCATAGATGTGAGGTTGAAGGTGGTGGTGGTGATTGAAGCTTCTTGTGTCACCTTGAACCTGATGGTGCGGATTCAAGTCCACGGTTCCAAAGCCCAACTTCAATGTGGGCTCACGATGGTGACCAAGGTTGTGGAACTCATGGCTCAAATCACTCCCTCCACTGCTCCCCGAATCAGAAGTTGAACACATGTCGTTGTAAATCACTTTGCTAAAGCCTCCCACTTCCTTGGCCTCAGAAATATCTGAAATAGAGGGAGGGCTTATGTTCAAGGAGAGGTCTGGCTCAGGCAAAGGTGACAATAAGGTTTGCATTACCGTGTGTGAATTAGGGAACATGGAGAAAGATAGATAGATAGATATATATATATAAGCTTCTGGTAGAGAGAAACTAGAGAATAGAGAATAGAGAAGAAGATCTAGGTTTGTTCAGGTGGTGAATGTAAGAAGGAAATGGAATTAATATCTAGAAGGGGTGAGAGTTAAGAGTTTAATTGAGGGCATGAAGTGGAAAAGCAAATATAGTAAGAGATTGTAGAGAGGGAATTGAAGAAGTTGAAGAGGGGAACGAAATGAATTGAAAGAGGTGAAAAGGAAGGGTTTAAGGCTGTGATTATATCATGAGTGACTTATGATTTGTGATGGTGTGGTGATAGGCTTTTAGAATAGCATCCCCACTAGGGTTGAAGGAACACCAGCATAGGGAAAATTTTAAAAGCTGAGAGAGACAGAGAGAGAGTAATTAATTTTCCAGGGACTACTTGTCACAACTAGTCAGATAAAAAAATTAGTAAGAGAAAGAGAAAGGATCAGAGTTTTTTGGGATGGTGGTTTGAACCAAAAGTTAGTGAAAAGGGGTAGTAGTTATTTATGGAAGCTGAGAGATATATTAGTCATCAAAGTACCACTGTAGAGAGAAAGAGAGAGAGAGAGAGAAAGTGAAGGGAAGAAGAGTCTGGGACCTAAGGTCTGTTTTCCCTTATCTGCAGGTAATTAAATTAAACCAAAAAAGATAGAAATTTGAAGAAAAAGAAACGATGGTGCAGCGATATAATGGTGGTTCTTGGCAGGAATATTGTTGGATTTCGAGAAAAACAAAAGGGGTACTATTGAATGGAATATTGGAATGGGAATTGAGTCTCTAGTTTACGATGATGGATCGCGACCCGTTAAAATTCCCTGCTCTTTTTGTTTCTATCAGAGTTTAATTTATCTCCTTTTAATAATGCATTTTTCTTCAATTGGAATATTCCCCTTTTATTATGAACGAGGATTCACTACCACCCCAAAATATCCTCTTTCTAAACTCACTCTCACCCCCTCATTGCAATCTCTCTTTCTCTCTCTCTCTCTCTCCGTTACATGCATATATATATATATATATATATATGCCATTAAACCTCATCGTTTTCTACCTATAACTATAGCTTTGGGATACCCTAACACCAACCTATATAGCTTCAGTTCATATCCTGGACCATGGCTATATATAGTCACAGGAAAATGACTGTTTATATATATATATATATATATATATGTATTTTTTTTCCAAACCCAAGCACAACTTGTGTCCATCAAGATTAATAAACATTCTGAACCTTAACTCAAACTAAACCCAGTCCTAGATTCTCATAATTGTTTTTTCTTTTACTCTTTTTAGTCCCAAGCTTATGAATAAGATGTATTTTCTGCAATTTTTTAACAGACAACAAGTATAAGTTGAAGTGTTATTAGGTTGTTGGTATGAATGTTGTAAATGTTTAAGAAAGGTGCCTAATTTTGAAGTAAAGAAAATTGTTGGAAGTGAGAAGAAAGATTGAAAGAAAAAAGGAAAATATATGAATGAGTATGTGAGTATGTGAGTATGAGTGTAGAGTGTGTATGTGAGAGCAGGTTGCAGACCCACATGCAGATGCAAATAACATGCTGATGAGGCCCTCAACTATGTTGTCATATCTCTCACCGCATTATTCTAACGCGCTTCTTCGCTTACACATTCATATGATCTAACTAAAATACATTAAATATATATATATATATTTTTACAATATTCTTTACAATCATAATTTATTAAAAATATCATAATATAATATAGACAGTTGATACAATTAAGTGAAAATATATTATTAATGAAAAACTAAAAACATATATGATACACTAAACGAATTATGAGTATCGCACAAATATTTAGAAAAAATATATATATTTAAATCAAACTATGTATCATTAAAAAAATAGTTTTATTTTTCTTGATACAAAATTTGTGGGTAATACTTAAAATAAGTGAGAAATACAATTTTTCTCATAAATTTATCACAAATTTTTTACTATTATAAATTTGTAGGTAAAAGTTTAATAAGAAATTATTTTTCATAAAAAATTTCCTATAAACAAATTTATGAGAAATTTTTTACAACCAATTCAGTGAAATTTTTTTTTATAAATAAATTTATGAAAAATTTTTCACAAATAAATTTATAAAAAATTTTCATAAAAATAAATCTGTAAAAAATATTTAATAAATAATTATTTTTTTTATAAAAGAATTCATAAAAAATATTTTATAAATAATTAAATTTATTCTTGTAGTCATTTATTTAAAAGTATGATTTATCAAAATATTTTATAGTTTTTAATAATAAAGAAAATTATAGAAAGAGAGAATATGGCTAATGTTCTTCTATATAACTATATATGTTTCTTCCAAAATAAATTTTCTAAATTTCCCATTTATATTTAATGGGATGATACATAAATTTAAGGATTTTTAAATAATATTAAATAAATTTGAAATTAATCATAATCTTTTTTAACATATTAGTACGAAATATCTATCAATTTTAAATTTATAGTTAAATTTTCTAAAAAAAAATATTATTAACTAATCTTTCTTCTAATCACATATTTTATATGTACAAGGTTCCACTTGAAACCATATATAAGTTATTTAACTTCCTTTCACTTAAATAATTACTTTCACTTAAATAATTACTACATGTTATATTAGAATTATTATTAGAAATCAACCAACCATCATAAAATGAGTTTTATTAGTATAATTGATGTGTTATTGTAAATCCCTTATTCTTGTTCAATTTTTATTGATGAAAAAGTGTTGACTAATTATGTTTGTTTTCTTGTTAGAAAAATGTTAGCTATTATTCTTCAACTTGGCGTGATGTTTTCATTTTATACAAAAAAAGTGAGAGAAGTAAGGGAAAACAAAGAAATGTGTGATAGATAAAATAATATTATAAAGATATGTGAAAAGCACAAAATACAATTCTTTTTTATATAGATCCACCAAAAGTATGTTTTTTTCTGAAAGCAATAAATTGTTCCTTTTCACGAAATGAAGTTTTTGAAACACTACCAAAAAAAAATATATATGACCTTTTGAAACTCGTGCTCGCCATTGTAAAGACTAATAAATCGTAAGTAATTTTATCTAATAATAACTAATAATTTAATTCATACATATATTTAAAAAGGGGTTATTTGTCTCATGAAATTTTAAATTTTATTGATGCTAGAAAAATCAAACCCAAATTCATAAAAAAAAATTGAATTTTTTTCTCGTTCATTTATATCAATTTATTGAGAAAATATCACATTAATTAAAAATGAGGTTGAATTATAATATATAAATAAGGTGTAAATCTTATTTAATTCATCCCAAAATTGATTCAAAATATGAGATTTATATCTCACTTTATATACTATAGTTCGATCTCATTTTTAGTTGATGTAAAATTTTCTTAACACAACTCAAATTACAATATATTTAAATTATAGAACAAAAATATTTTTACAAAGCATAATGCTTTACTCCTTAAAAACATAAAATTTGAACATAATTTAAAGGTAATATTGGAGAAAATAAAAGAAATAAGAGGATTATTGTGTATTTGAAATAGTTGTTAATGATATATAAAGTAGAGAAGGAAGTGTTGTGAATGGAGCGTGGGAGGAAGTGCAAGTAGGAATTATATAAAGAAGTTAACGTTAAGAATTTCAACGCTAGCATTTGTCTAATTATGTACCCATATAATCCTCCTCTCCAATATTCCCTCTCCGTGTTCAAATATTCCATGTCTTATGTCCAACACTACCTTTGCCTTAAGCAACTCACCTCACCTGTCCTCTTTCTATTTCCAAGACAATAAAATAAATACACCTTCTTCAACATCATCATCTTCAAACTTTTCATGAAACCTCTTTGAGATAAATACGTAAATTTATGTATATAAAATCTCATATCGACTAAAAATAATATAAAATATAAATTTTATCTTTTCAACTGATGTATAGATAAAAACTGAGAGAAATAGTAATTAGAAAAAAAAAAAAAAAAACCATATTCGTCGGCGTGAACATGGGTAGGGTCACGTGAGTTATGTATGGGCGTGACCTTGTCTAGGCGATAGGCTCTTGCTTTGTTCTCTTCTTTTGGTCTTATGTTATGGTCGTGTTCCTATGACTTGAAAACTTTAATATATAGCATAGCATTTATGGCGTATTGTATGCAACAATTATGCTCGCAACCCCATGCTTAGTCCTTCTTTTCTTTATTCCTTTCTTCACTTCCTGATTAATGTGCCAACAAGATCACACCAATATCTTAATCCATTTCTTAATAGATTCCGAAGCCACGGTCAGCGCCTGATGCGCTCTAGATTCTCCGGGAACTTAAACCTTCCCTTTTCTTTATCATTTTCTATACTCTCACACTAATATAATCTTCTTAATCTTTCTCTTTCTCTTTCTCTCTCACCACACCACCCTTGTGTTTTTATTCCAATTATTCAACTCACCTTGTGATATGAGAATATCCGGTCAACATGTCGTTCTATGCCTCAATTGCAATGTTGTCAAATGCTTTCGCCATCTCCTATTAATATTCCATGTGTTTGTCTATTATAACAACTTTTACTTCTTCTTAATTAGCCCTGCAATTTGCTTTTACTTAATTCATTTATAACAAAACAACTGTATATGTAATCAACAAATGTATGGTGAATTTCTCACTGCATCAATCATTTCCGTAGTTTATATCAGTAAGATATTAGTCTGTCCAATATCAGCAGATTATTTTGTGACTTGGACAGTGTATCAGTTAAATAAATTCTCAAGGTTGAATTGTGGGGTCATTGTTTTTTTTTTTTTCTGATTGTGATTTGTGGAACTGAACGTGCATGATTGGACAGTAACTATAGTGCATCTGAAGCAAGAACATATTGTAGGTTGAGTAGTAAATAAATTGCTATGTTTCTCGTGATTTACTTGTGGTGGATGCTTGCGTTTTACTATTTTTGGCCAACCTGACTCATATGCGAACTGCTATATGACAATTTCATTCATATCCAGCGTGCAAAGACATGTGCAGTGGTACACCACTTGTTCATGAAAACTATCAGAAAAACAACACACATCAGAAAAACATTGTGAAAAGTATGACATTAACTAGTACCTTAGGAAAGAAAAGGATAGTAGGATATTAGTTTAAGGAAAGATGAGTTAAACTCGAGATTTGAGCATTGATTTGATTGAGTTTTGAGTTTTGAGTTTTGATGGTGATTAATCCTAAGAGGAATTGTCTATTACTAGCTGAGAAGAATATTAGCTTCTTCATGGTTATTCGTGAGATCGGAATACAGCCATACAAGCATGTGTTGCTTGGAAATTAGAGTTTGATCTTCCCCTAGCTCATCTACTTTGAGTATCAAAGAAACGACAAAAAAGAAAGCAAGGAATCACCGAAATCAACGCCGTTTAGGCTCATGTGCTCCACGACATTACATGGTCCATAACTCCATATACTCTCATATAATAACTATTTTATCTTCTGCACATTTATTATTCACTCTTCTATTCTCACATAATCATAATTAATGAACCAATAATAAACTATAAACAACTACTACATAGGCCTCTATAGGAGTTGGTTTTGCTACTTCAACCTAAACCTTCAACAAATTCCTGGTGCCTTTTTCTAAAGTACATGACAGCTTTTAGGCCAGACCAATGCTGGCAAATGGCAAATCTTCATTCAAGATGAATCAATCATGGGATAATAATGCACTAATGAGTGAACACTAAGGTCAAAAACTACCTTCCTTTTCAAAACAAAACAAATATATTATTCCCTCCATTTCGTTTTCATATTTTTCTATCATTCACTTCCCCTTTTAAAATAATATGTACAATTATATCCTAAATAAAATATGTAGTTTTTTAGGTGTATTTATAAAAAAAAAAAAAATCATTATCTATTTAAATATACAACAATTAGGAAAAATGAAATAAATAAGTGTAAAGCAATTTTTGTTAATATGTGTAAGAAAATCTTAAATGAAATGGAGGCATCAATATGCAACCTAGCTAACAACCCTAATGTATAGTAACTTTTTCATCTGCATGGGTTATGCATGTCAAACTATTATCACTCACTCTACTATGCTTATTTATATTAATTAAGGTTATGTTTTATACAGGTTAAAAGTGTTTTTATGAGTTTTATTTGAAACATAGAATTTTTTGTAGAGAGACTCTTAAAAGCATTTCTATTTTTGTACTCAAACAAGTTATAATTACTTTCCAATATGTTTTACTGTTTAAATAAAATCTTATTAATTTTAAAAAATATAAATAATGATAATTTTACACTTTATACAAACATTTTTTTCATATATATTTTACGTAATAAAATAATTATAAATGTTTAACTTATTCTTAAAATATTTTTTATATATTATAATTCGGTTTCATTTTAATAAATATAAAATAATAAAAAAAATAAAATTTGTTTCTATTTATATATATATATATATATATATATATTTATTTATTTATTTATATAAAAGTTTTTTAATCACATGCATGTATGATAAGTACTTAAATATTCCTTTTCGTGGAATATATAATACACATACTCAACTTGGAAAATTAATATTAATTATATTTCGTTTATAAAAAATTAAATGTAACAAATTGAAAATGCAAAAATAGAAGAGCACAAGAAAACATTTGAGATCTCAAAATATACATATAGAAAAAAAAAGAGAAAGAAAATCTACTTAAAATGTCTTTATTTTTATTTTTTTCAATTAATCTAATATAATAATTTATCTTAATAATTATATTATAAGAAAATAAATGAGAAATAACTCTATGCTTAAAGTAAATAAATTATTTCTTATATATATATATATAATATATAATAAAAAAAATTACCAAGTTTTTAACTTTACATATATGAGAAATAATTTATTTAATTTAATATGTTTATAAGAAAAAGCATAATTAATGGTAGATTTAGAAAGATAAATATTGAAAAGTGAGGATGGTCAACAAGATGCTAATCTTTCGGGAAGGGGTATATTGACTTATCTCAAAGGATGGACCTTATAAAACTATATTCATGGAATCACATTTCTCTCAAACTATGGGCAATTAAACTTCCTTTCTCTAAGTGGTATATTGATTCAATCTCTCAAATTTATTTACTTATAAAATAAATAATTAGGATCATCACAGAACTGTAAGATATTAAATATATATGAATCATGCAAGGATGATATTTTAATTATCATGCTTGTTTGAATTACTTGTAAAAAAATAGCATTTCCATAAAAAATTATATTGATAATTAGGTATATTTATGAAATTTTTTTTATTTTGTTAAGTAAAAATTGATTTTAAAATAATTTATTTTGTTTTGTATCTCACTTATATATTATGTGTTATCTTTCCAACATTATCCTAAACTTTCGAAGAAATTAATGTTAGAGATTTTATATCGATTATTTCATCGAACCAGTTTTATAAGGATAAATTAGGCTTAAAGTCCACTTCTATTATGATATCAAAACTTATTAATCCTATTGGGTTACCTGTTATCGAGTTATTGTTGGACCACCCATATATTGAAGTCACCCACTATTAGGTTGTTGTTGGACCACCAATATATTAATCCATATTAGGGGTGTTCGCGGTGCGGTTTGGTTCGATTTTTTGCTAAAATTTATCCGAACCAAATATAAAAATTATTTGCGGTTCGGTTTGGTTCGGTTTGAAATAAAAAATATCCGAACCAAACCAAACCAAACCAATTTTAGCGGTTTGGTTTGGATCGATTTTTGCGATTTTTTTTTTAATTTTTAATTTTTTTTATTAATAATTGACCATTTTTATGTTTTTAAATAATAAACTAATAAAATTATATCATTGACTAGATTTCATATGGTTAGATAAAGGATTGAAAACAAAAAATGATAATATTATTATTTAATTTTCTGCACATTTTTACTCAATTATATTTTATAATTATTTTTGGTATTTTTAATGTCAATTTTTATTAATATATTTGTCATTACCGATTAAAAAAAAAACATGGAATAGAAGAAATGTATCTTTTTAACCATCAAATCATATATTGTTTTAATTTAATACCAACAAAATAACAATATAATATTTGATCAAACCACTAACAAGAATACACAAAAAAAATCCAAGTAGATCAATTGTCAAATGTCAATAATTACAACCTGCAATAAGAGTTAACAATGAGATAATGAAATCAGAATAAGGGAGTTTCAAGTAAGGAATCTTGGAACCCTAAGATGCGTCTAACAAGATGAAAGTTGTATTGTAATAGACAAACATGGTAGATTAGGTTTTCTTTGCAAAATAAAATAAAAAATAAATATAATATTATTTAATAATTGCGGTTTGGTTCGGTTTTGAAATGTCAAACTGCAAACCGAACCGAACTGCGCGGTTCTAAAAAAAAAAACCCAAAATGATCCAAAAACTTGCGATTTTAATCGGTTTGCGATTTTTTGAATCGGTTTTCGGTTTTTTTTTATTGATTCGGTTCTGAACACCCCTAACCCATATTTGAATTGGAATGTCTTAACGTGAAAAGATTTAAAAAAAAACTAAATTAAGTTAACTAAATAAAACTAGTTTAAAATATAAAATTTATTTTTTATTTATATATTATAATTAAATTTTATTTTTAATTAACGTGCATGCATATTAAAATATTTAAGAAAGTAAAAAAAAATGTGAAATTAGAATTGGTTTAACATTTAAAAAACCAAGCAAATTAATTTATTAGTTTGAAAATAGTTTGATAAATTTTAATCTGTTTTAAATTTTTCCTTATGATGAAAAATATTTTAAAGATAAAAATAGTTCTATGATTAAAAAGAAAAATGTACATGTTAAATACACACGAAATAAGAGATATGATAAACCTAATTAACTCTTTATTCTTTTTTACTTAAAAGAGGATTGTCTCTTAAATGGGTTGTAGAATTATAGAAAAGGTTAAATGCAAATACATTAAGGTCTAAGACTAAAATTTTGATTCAAATCTTACTTTAATATCATTTATCATTTCTCTTGTTATTATAAACTTCTTTATCAAATTTTCTAATTAAGTATTTTTAGCACTTCACTCTTACTATATAAAATAAAAAATTCATTTAATATAGTCTTTGAAATAACAAATTTAATTTTAGTTCTTTTTTATACATTTATAGTAATAATATTTAATTGAAAAAAAAATGTTTTTTCAGTTCCTTATCATCTAAATTTTAAATTTCAAGAATTCAAATAAAAAATGAAGCGACTTTATATTTAAAATTTTCAAACTTGCTAACTAATTTAATTTGTATATAAAAGAATTTTTAAAGTTGTAAAAATATAGATCATAAATAAGTCAGATTGTTGTTTAAACCAAATTTGGTTGGAATAATCTAAATTTTTTATTTTTCATTTTTTTAATATATATATATATATTTAATATTTATCTTTCAAATTTATTTATAGAGTTATGTGGTTCAGTTTTTTAATAAATTTATATTATTATTAATAATTTTATTTTTTTAACAAACTCATGTTATTTTATTTAATCTAAAATTTAATTAGAATATAAAATATAACTAAATGGATATGATTAAATTTTATTATAACCTAATTATTTTTAAAAATATCTAATATTTATACATTAAATATTTTTATATCTATATAATCTCTATCTATCTATTAAACTTTTTACAAAATTTCCTTTCAAGAAAACATTCACATAAAATAAATATAAGATAGAAAATTTTCAGAAAATAATATAAAATTTAAATATTTGAGACTAATACATTCTTATCTCAATCTGATTATAGATAGATCGATTAAATTTTTTTTTTTCTGATTTTCCATATGATTACACTATTTCAATATTAACACTACATGTTGAATAACTTAAAAAAAAAATCAATATTTTAATAATGATTCTTTCATTTAAAAATAAATAGTATAAATGTTTATTAACTTTTTATTACATTATATTTTTATCTATATATTTTATACTATTTTTAAAAATTTAAATATCTCATTCAAAATATCCTAAAAATTCCATGCTCTATATATCTTATACATTATAAATTTAAATATCTATTCATCACTACTAATCACGTACAATATCATATTATATCAATTCATCTATGGATTCATTAATATGTAAGTAATATTTTAATTAAGTATTTTCTTAGAACTCCAATATAACATTAATATTTTGTCTCACTTGAATTAAAAAACAAAAACCCACAAGTAAAAAAATATCATAAAAAAATTGTTACAGTGATTAAAGTTTAGTGAGTTGAATATTGAATACTCAACACAAATTTCCATATTTAAAGAATGGTGAGAAATGTATCTGCAAATCATTATTCTTATAAGATTTAAGTTCAATCCTTATTACACTGTCAAGAGAAAATGGAGTTCCAAGATTGAACTTGTAAGAACACGTATATCTCCAAAACAAAAAGGAAATTTGAGATATTTCCAATGCAATTTCTTTGACTGATAATACTAATCACCTTTACACATCAGATCCTTAGAAATTTCAACAGTAGTACTTCATCATCATGTTCTGCCACATATCACCTGCTGCTGACATAGATCATTGAATATCCTCACGCTAAAATTCACCACCCTTTTGTTTTATATTATTAGTTAAAATACATACATGAAAAGTTTGCAAGTAGCAGAGACTCTAAAACTTGGGATAAGAACAAAAGAAAAGAAATGTTAGTACACAGAAACACACCTATTCCTAATACTTGGTACACAAAAACTGAAAATGGGGCAGCGGACATAAAGGAAAAAAGTATGAAGAGGTGAAACTGATAGCCAATATAGGTAGCAGAGTAGAGAAAAAGGTGTATGCATTTCATGCCAAATACATAGGGAGATAAGAGAAGTCAAGAAAGTGATTACGGGTGTAATTTACTCTCTCAAAATCGGTTTAGAAGATAAGGTGTAAATCTTACTTATATCAATGTGGGATTTCTCAACATCCTCCCCTTAGTTAAAGAGTTATTCTCAACTCGAACGTGATCTGTTAACAGGTGATCCAATCTAGGTCCAATAACCTGCCAATAATTAAGGTTCTACATAGCGGTCCGTTAACAACTTTGTTAACAATCAAGACTTCTCAAACCATGTAAAAGAGGATCATAATTTATTAATAAGTGGTCCAATCTAGGCCCAACAACCTGTCAACCAAGATTCAGTATATTAAGTGGTCGAATCTAGGCCCAACAATCTTGTTAACCAGGCTCTGATACCATGTAGAAAATGATTACAAACCTAATTCACAAAATCGGTTCAGAATGTGAGATTTATACCTCACTTATATATTATTATAGTTCACTCTCATTTTTAATTAATATTAAAATTTTCAATAATAATAACATAGATGAAGTGTTATGTTGGTAATACGGTGAGGCTGGAGCACTGAATAATGTACTGGTGTAATGGGACCACTCAGAAGCAGAAAGTCATGTGCCTCAGATCAGATTGTGTTGGGCATTTCAGAGTGGCCACTGAAAACTGGTCTCAGCCAGAGAAAGAGAGCTCTTCTCTTGGTTGGGTGTGTTTGTGTATATGCTTGAATTGTATTGTATGTATGTGTATGTGTAAGTGTGTGCTTTTCTACCCCACTAAAACTAAATTTTCCTGTTCCCCTCATCCCCTCAGGCCCCGCCACCACTCACAAGAAAATACTTCATTTTTTGTTTTTATCACCACACCAAATTGATTAAATTTGAGTCAGTATAAGGGTCCTCAAATCCATTGCAATATTCTTCTGTCTGCGATTACAAGTTCAGATAAATTAAGTCTCCAAATTTGTATATAAGTAGAACAAATTTCAAGTTTCATGATTCAAAAAACGTACACAGAGACAATGAACATTCACAGATTATCTATTAGGAAGAATTTTCACATGCACAGAAATTTGAACTTGCATTCCTGAACCTTTAACTGGGACACCATATCCACACATTTAGCAGTATCTATCAAATTCTCAAGAGAACAACAGAATGATACTCTTAAGTAACAAACACACAAAAATGAGTCCTACCATTATGAATTAGACCAATCTTTGTTGGTAAATGTACTAAATGATGTGCAACAACAAAAAAATATATGTTCTGGGAAAATCAAATATTAATCTTAAACATGTTTTTGAGAACATGTTTTTTAGAACGAGCTGATAAATTTATTAGTAATGGATTTAAATCTAATTCATCGTCACAAAACGATTCAATAAAGTGAAGTTTGCACTATTTTATAAACTTTAATTTGACCTTATCTTTAGATGATATAAGATCTCTAATACACTCTCTTCACGTTAAAAATCCCCAAACTCAACATGAAACTAGAAATTTATGGATAATCTGATAATAATAGTTCGATATTGACTTGAGAAATTTTTGAATGGTTCGAAAATTAAAAAAATTTTGAATAGTTCGATAACAATCTGAGAATCTTGTTAAGATAAACTATAATACCATATTAATAGTAAATTTAAATCTAACTCATTCTCATAAAATTGATTATAAATCTTCAACCAGTGAAATCTCTCATATAGCTTGTTGTTAAATCCTAGTGGCTTACATACTATGTTACTATGCTAAATGCAAGAACAGAGGAAAGTGAGCCCAATAACAGGCCCACATGAAGAACCAGACCAAAAAACTTGATCTCTGCATAGGCACCTTCTGAGAACAATAGAGCAAACATTGACACCACCAATCATCATAAGCTGTAAATTTGAACAACCACTCTGAAATCTGAAGCAGAACTATGCTCATCGTCATCATCAATTTCCAAAGACGATTCCTTTCACCTGCCACTGTTCTGTCTAGTTTTGACTCTTCAATCTTCATATATATGTTCTTGTATTATTCAAGTTCAATCAGAAATTTCACTGTCAAAAAAATATTAAGTGTTATATTAATATAAACACTGCCCTCTAATAATTTTTCTATCAGTATACAAAATTTTTTCTCAGTTTAAAAAGCTTCACTTTCTGTGATTTTTACTGACACTAATTAAAGTCGTTTCCATTTCCATCTCGATATGCATGAAAGATCTTGCTCTACTTTATCCCATGACAAATTTTCTTTATTTATATATTTCTATGTATATTTTTTGTAAAGGGTATAAATTCTATCTATTTTTCTAACACTCCTTTAAAAAATGATTAATTTAGTTATTGACATTAAATATCTATTTTTCTAACTACTCTTCCTTGCTCATTGTATTGTCATATGGCACACTCATATTCAATAAACAACAAAATGCCAACATAGAAACAAAACAAAAATTGAAGTCCCTTTCACCAAGAAAAGCCAACTTGTTCCTCCATGACGTAAGAAATGACTACTTTTAACATCTTTTATTTTTGTGTTCCAAACGCGTTATGTTAGCTTTTTCCTTTATCATAATTAACTATGATTATTGAACATGAAGATAAATCCACGAAGAGTAAGAAGAGAAGAACAAAACCATCGATTTTGTTTGGTTTTGGCAACCATAGTGTGCATTGAAGAATTCATGGCAAGGAAAAGGTAATTAAATTATTGGTTAAATAGAAGGTGTCAAAACTATAAAATCAAATATTAAAAAAAAATTATAATTTTTTAAAATAAATTTAGAAGTAATATTTAAAATAAAATAAAAAATATAATTTTTTTATAAATTTATCATAAATTTTTTATCATCATAAATTTGTAGGTAAAAAATTAATAAAAAATTAATTTTTACATAAAACTTATAAAAGAATTTTTATAAATAAATTTATAAAAAAAATTTATAAATAAATTAATAAGAAAGCTTTTTATGAAAACTTTTTATAAAAAAATTTTCACGAACAAATTTTTGAAAAATTTTATAAAATTAAATTTATAAAAATATTTAATAAATAATTAATTTTATTTTCATAAGAAATATTTTATATATAAACAAATTTATTTTTTTAGTAAAAAATATATTTATAAGGGTTTCAGCATTTGCACTTGGGGTGGCTGGAAGCTTTTGAAAAAGAAATAAAGAAACAAACAGAAGAGTTTAAAAAGTGAAATTGACCTTAATATAATTTACCTCCATTTGTAGTTTCATAAACATTAGAGAACCTTCAATGAAAGATATTAATTGAACTAATTGAATAAATTATAAATTATTTCAAACAATTTACTATTGAAAAAAAATGCTAATTAGCATAATAAATTGCTTAAAATAGATTGAAAAGTAACTCTTGAAACAGTTCATATTAATAAATTTTATTATACATTATGATTAAATTTAGATTTAAAAACATAAAATAAGTTACTTATAATTTTTTTTAAATTATATATTTTTTTAATGATAATGTGGTATTAAAGAACCCATAATTTACAATTTTTTAATATAAAAAAAAGACTAAAATTCCTAAATCATTGCAAACTACTTTAATATTTATTCATATAAAATCATACTTGAGCAAACTAATAACAACATAATGTCATGCAAAAAAAAAACTATTAAAACTATTCTAACCAATTGTTTCACATAACAATGGCTTATCCAAACCACTACATGTGAATGAAGAATTAAATTCTTGAAGAAGTATATAATATTAAGAACCTAATATTTTGTTGCTAGCAAATTGCATGGAAAATTATGTGAGTAATAGACCATTTTATTTGGTATTTTTGTGTAACTATTATTATTGAGTCAAACTATATATTAGTTTTGATTGCAATTTAAGATTTTGGCAGCATTGGAAACATCCACAATCACTCATTTTTATGTATTCTCAGATATGGAAAAATGGGAAAGTGAAATGCATTCTCAAACCTAAAGTTTAATAACCAATCTTTTAGACAATTATCTTCTTTTATTTTTTATTCTTAAAAAAAATTATTTGATGGGTCAAGTATGTGTGCTAGGATTATGGACCAATTTTCTCATTATATATACAGTTTTCTGTGGACACTGCTATTTCCACCCCATTTATTTTTTAGTTCACCTCCATTTTTCTCCAAAAATATCCTTAAAGGAAATATGTTACGTGTTTTTATTTTATAATTTAATTATTAATATGAGTTATTATTTTAAATTATAAAAAATAATAATAAAGATGAAGAATAAGTTATCTTCATTCATTCTTAAAGTAATTAGGTCTCTCGTTTTAATTGATTAATTGTATAATTATATATATAAGTTATTTTTTAAAAATAATCAAATAAATTATATATATATATATATTTTAAATTGAATTATTTATAACATAATATATCTTTTTTTTTAGTAAAAATTGAATTAAGTATAAGACAGGTTATTTTTTAAAAGTAAAATTGAATTAATTAAAATAGAATTTATCATTTAAAATAGAAATCTAAATAATTATCTACAAATGACCATTTTAATAATGAATTAATTATGATACTAATTTGTATAATAATTTGTTTGATTCCTACGAAAAAGGATCATTTGTTTAGTTATTAATCATAATTTCAATTAAAAACAAATTTATAGCTCAATTAATTTTTATTATTAAAAATAACTTGTATTGTCATTAGCTAATTCATAACATAATTATTTCGATTACAATTAAAAATATAACATAATTATGATTAATTTAACTTCAATTCAAACGTATATTTTAAAAAAGTAACGTGTATATATAATTAAATACACAATGAAAATAAGTTTTCTGTTTATATTACATATGAAATACCATAATTCAAGGGAAACATGTGTTTCCACTGTATTAAGTTTTTATTTTAAGAAATGAACTCAGCAAAAAGGTGTTTTAGTTAAATATTGCTAAGTCATGCATCTATAACACAGTGGTTCTGCAAGTATATACACACAAGGTTTCTTAAAATGTTTTTTTCATACATGCTCTTAGATAAACAAATCCAGTATCTTGAATAAATTTCTTTTGAGCACTGATTTTAAAGACTAAAATTCCATTATCCTAGATTTATGTTAAACTCAAGATATTAAAACTCTGCAAATATCTAATAGATAATCAGTTCATATTTAAACCATAAAGGTCCAACAACACCAACAAGAAGTACATACATAATTTAAACTTACTACCTTAGAAGACTGATAGGCTAAACAATCCAACACAACATACAGAACATACACGATACAAACAACTGGTGAACTTGAGCTGAGGGTGCTAAGAGACAAGTATGAACTTGCATTGCAATGCATCCATCACCCTCATGATGGAAATCTATGTTTCAGCCAAAATAGCCTTCTGAACTGGTTTTCTACCTCTTTTTCCTGTTGATGACACAGCAGAAAGAGGAACAATCTCCGGAACAACTCTGAAAATGGTCATATCAATGACTAAGGTGTTGTTCATTTGGCCAGCTGGTTTAAACACACAAACATCAAACTCTTCCAGGTTGTTGTCCAAGGCAAAGTGTTTCCACCCACCAGTAAGTCCACCAGTGTGACGAATATTATGGTAACTGTATCTAGCAATCCATTCACCCTTTCCCATTCGCAATATCACATCTTGAGACATTGGAGAGATATGCTCTCCTATCCACTTGTTAGGCATTGACTAGTCACAAAAAAGGATTAGAATGAATAACACTTGGAAGAAAAGAAAACTAGGAAAATGCATTGAGTTTCTGCATAACTTAAGAGTTTATTTTAGCTTAAGCAAAATCAAAGATTGAAAGATTGTGAAGTAAATCTTTACCACAAAGAATCTCTTGTATACGTGGGAGGGTCGCATGACAACAACCAAACTGTCTTCAGAACGTCCTGCCTGGGCCAATGCAAAGGCATTTTTAGTTTCATCTTCTGTGACAGGTCTTCTGTTTGAGATATATAACTCATAAGAGCCACTTCTAACGGCAGAAACAGGTTCACCAGTTTGTAGTCCTAATATGATTCAAACAAAAACAACAGTATTATAAAGTCAAATAAAAAAAACATACCAGTTTTTTATATTTTTTCAATCAATTTTGCAAACTGAGAAGTCTGTGCTAGTCCAACTTATTTTTAAGAAATAATAACTTGAATTTGTCAACTCCCAGAGATTTTGAATAAAAATCAAGTGATTATTTCTCCAAAATTAATCTCAACCATACATGCTTTCTACATGCAAACAGTCACTTAATAGTTTAAAAATAATCACATAACATTTGAGTTTATACTAAAACACACAGAAGAATCTTACAAATCAACCAGTTGGTATCTGTTGTAGAGTTCAGCGCACATAAATCAACATGCAAAAACAAGTCCTGTCTTTCTCATCTAAAGTATGAGAAAGTAATGTTGTATGTGTTAATGTACATAAATGTGCATAAATCAATTTTATTATCTTTTATAGACTAACTGTTACCTTTATATTAAATTAAGACATTAAGACATCTCACAAACTTAACCCGCTTTAAATCAAATGTGTGAGCAACCATACTTACTTTTACTTCCTCATTGGTCATTTCATATGTTTTCTTACTCAAAGAGAGCCAAATTCCAGCACTTATTTAGAGACACCAAAGGTAATATTGGAATATCCAGAAAAGCATATATTCTGCTTCCACTATTTCATACTACCTATATTTATTTGAAGTTCAAAACCTAAGAAAATATTGTGGTTTTGTAGAATAAAAATCTTGTCAGTAAATAATAAAAAAAATCACAAATTTAAGCTTCATAAGGAAGAAAAAAATCCATAAAACAGTAGTAATAGCATTCCTTTCGTTTTTTGATAAGTAAAAATGTTACCAGACACCCAGCCAAGTGATCTCTCAACATGAGTCACTTTAGCCGGTCTGCCCCTCCGTTTGGTCTGGACATGCTTAACAACAGAAACAAGCTTCCTAATCCTTTTCCCATTAACATTTTTGGTGGGAACAGCTGATAGAGTGACTCCAGCAGGTGTAACTTGTTCAGCCCCAGTAGATTCAGTATTTGGGTTGAAAGCCTCTTCACTAGGAATTTCGAAAGGTACACTAATTGGCTCCTTCGAACCATTAGCATGCACAGATTTCTCAGGTGAAGCACATCCCACACCAGCATTTAAAGGGATGCCACCTTCTGTAGGATAATCTTTTGTGTCCCTTCTCTTACTTACACCCACATGTTCAGCTTCAGTGTGCCCACATTTTCGAACAAAATAAGAACCTGCCTTCTCACACAAGCTCAACCCATCAAATACTAAAACATCAAACTGAGATTCACCATTATACTTAAAGACCAGGAAATCATTCTCCTTCAAACAGTGGTCTTTCACAAACTGTTCCCAACCTCGTGCAAGGTACAAGGTATCATCTCTAGTAGTCATTGCTATATTCCATGCAACACCACTAGGACCCTTAAGAGTCACATTTTCAGGCAGCTTCTTCTTTAAATTATCTGAAAATGTCTTCGGAAGTGCCTGCAAACAAACTTCAAATTTCATCATTGAGTACGAGATACAATGAACTGCAAAAACATGCAGGTAAAATAAGATACATATCAAAGACTAATAATCATAACAATCTGATTGATAACCAACCATTCCCATCTCAAGCATACAAATTAGATAGTGTTTGCAAACAAGGAGCAGAATAACATCACAAGAACAACCACATCACAAGACACAAACTCTTCAACTCATTGGTTTTCTTTTCTTTTCCTACTGACCCCTCACCCACATCTTTAACTCAGATACAACCATACGGACATAGCCACAACTCACAACCATGATCATATCAGGGTGCATGCATCAGGGTGCATGCATGGCCTTAACCCACAAAACACAAACATCTTTTTACTATTGCAATGCAATATCAAAAAAATATTTAAAAAATAAATGTTCAAGATTCTATACAATCTCATAATCCAGAGGATATGCCTTTAAAAAAAATAAAAAATAAAAAAATAAAACCATGAACAACAGCAGCTAGCCAAAGCTCAATTTTTTTTACTAAAGTAATTGATACAGATAGAGGGTAATGTTGAAGGTGAGAATACAGAAGAGCAAAAGAAAAATGACTTAAATAAAAGAGATGATAGAATGTAACAAGAAAGGGTAAAAAATTGGGGACATAGAATGAAGTGCATGTACTCAAATCAACCCCAAATGCCACTCCTTTGTAAGATTTCTGATTCCTTGATTCGCAGCAGATGAAGATGAGAAGAACAAATAGGGGAGAAAATACTAACAAGGTGTTGATCATAATCAGCACGGAGAAACTGCACGAAATGGAGGAATTGAAAATGTGACCAGTAAATGTCCTCTACCCAGGATCTGCAACCATTACAATTCTGAGGCCCCATTTGAAGAACAATAATAAAAAGTGGTAAAAGTTGCAATCTTTAATAGTTTCAGTCCAAGAGAAGGTGAAAGGTGATCTTAGTAGAAAGGCACAGACCCCAAAGAGTATGAAGTGGAGTGAGTATGAACATAGTCCAAAACCACTAATAGATAGAAGCACTAGTTACAATGTAACCAAAGTAAGGAGATTTAAAAACTGAGTGGAGTTTCAAGAATTTCCATCAAATTCAATAACATCATCTGCAATGCAGAACTCCTGTGACTCTTATTTTACTTTAAATAAATTTTATTTTGCTATATTATTTTTTAAGATTTTTTTTTTTTTTTTACAAATTTTACTATAATGCAAAAGTTTATAAAATATATATTTTCAAAACTTTTGAGTTATATTTCAATTTTTTATTATTTAAAAATTAATTTAATTATTATGTTAAAATTAAAAAATATTTTTAGTCTTCAAATCTAAATTTTTAATTAAGATTTAAGATCTTAACATTTAAAATCTTTTTTTATACGTTAACATAAATTTGTGTATATATATTTCATATAATCATTATATTTAAGAAGAAACGTCTTTATAGTTTTTAACTTTGGCCCAAAGATTTTCTGAGAATCTTTTATTTTTGAATGAAATAAAATAAGAAAAAATCATAATTAATTATACTATTTCAATTAATTTTTATATTTATTTTAGTTGAAAATGAATTTTAAGAGTTTCCCTAATTCGATTTATATAAACCTATATAACTTTATAAGTGAGTATTTTGTATAATTATATTTTAGAGATAATAATATTATTAAATTGAAGTGGATTAAGTATATATGAATTAATAATGTAATGTTTTGACGTGTTTAATTTTATTCAATTTTTTATTAATATTTATAATATGTGTTAATTCTTTTATTTGTATTTTATTTTACAAAATATTTTGATAATTAAAAATATTTTTAACAAAGAGAAAAAAAAAATGATAGGTGAAAAAACTCAAATTTTCTTTATTTTTATTTTTAAAATCTTCAAATTAAATGTGAGATGAAACTTATTGGCTTTATTATGGTTTTATCCACCATATTTCATTTTAAAAATTATTTTCTTAACTTTATAAATTTTATTCAAAAAATAATAAGAATAATTTTGTTTTTTTTTTTGTTTGTTTTTTTTCTATCGCTCAAACTCGATTTTCTAGAACCTGAAACTGAAATCCAAGTCAGAACGAGTTCAGCGAATTGAAGGAGTCATTGATGTTACAATACGACATAATTCTTGTATTTAGAGAAAATAGAAAAAAATTACTTAACTTTAATATATTTTTTAATAAAAAATCCAATTAATAAAATTAAAAACACTCGGAGTGTGTAATACAAAGATTTTGTTGAAAAAGATTTATATATATAATTAAATTTTCTTTAATTGTAGAAAGAGTTTCCTAGAAAGATGTGTAATTTGGTATTGGAGTGTGTTAATTCAACTTGTAATAATTCTTGTGAAGAATTTAACAAGAAAGAGTTACAAGATTTATGCACTATATATCAGTTTGGTTAACAGAAGAAGAAAAAAATGATAATTAAAAAAATTGAAAATAAAAATTAAGAATTTATTCGAAAAGAAAGTTAAAAAAAAATTGTAATATACTGTATTTGCAATTCTTTTACCATAAATAATTTATTTACTTAAAAAATATTAAAATAGTAGTAATAAGTTACACAAAGATTTTTATCATTTAATAAGCCATCGTGATATATAATTTGACATACAAAACTGAAAATAAGTTACACAATTAAAAATAAGTTGTTGCATAATTATTTTTAAAGTAAAATATATTTTTAATTTCTATAAAATAGATAATATATTAGAAAAAAATTATAAAAATTTATGTTAATTTAATTTTTAAAAATTTTTAAAAATTGTTTTAATCTAAATTTTTAATAAAATAGATATTTATATTATTTTGATTCTTATAAAATTTAAGATATAATTTTAATTTATTTTGTTAGTAAAATAAATGTAAGTTATTAATATTATAATGTAGTTATTTCATGACATATTGAAAATTTAAATTAAAATAATATATTTTTTTAAGATTAATTTTTAATAAACATTTTTATTAAAATATTTTAACTTATTATTTATTTTGTAAAAATTAAAAATTTATTTTATTTTTATATTATTTTTCACTTCTAAATATAATATTAATTTTTCTTTATTGATTTAATATATTAACTTTTTCATTATTTATTTATTCTCTATTAACATGCGAAGAAAAAGAATGATAGAACAATATATATAATTATATAACTTATAAGAAAAAGAGTAGTTGATGTAATAATTTAGTTTACTAATTCCTTCCTTTTCTTTTTTTTTTACTTTTTTTTCCCTTTACACCTAAAGCTTCTTTAAAATCATAACCTTAACCCTAATCTTTATTCTTACCCTTATTATTAAGAATCCATGTTTAAGGAATCCATCAACCATTTTTTTTTTAGCACTGCAAATATGTTACCAACTTCTTCGGTTTTACCTTCATCTTCTCTTGCATGATCCATACCACCGCCAACCTTCCCATCCTAATCCAAACAAGGTAGAGGGGCTGGTGGAAGGAGTACTGAGCTACTGCATTTTCTATGGGAAGAAGGTTTACTACGGTGACACAATGATTTTGAAGATTTGATCAAGGTGTGGACGGTGGATGATGACGGTGATAGGGTTTTGGGGGATTGTGCTGTTGATTGGATTTTTCCTCGTGTCAGTGAGGAATTTCAGAAGGAGATTGTGAAAGGTTGTAAGGCTGGGGTCTTGGTAGGGGTTGTTATATTCGAAGCGTTTTTGTTGAAGCTGTGTTTGACCTTTGAGAAAAGGGTTAGTAAAACGGAGTTAGAGAAGAATTTGCTCGTTTGTGCATTTTAGACCATAGTAGGGTTTCAGAGTTTTTGTCTTTTGGATCCGAGGGTGACTATATGAAGCTTGTGAAGAGAGGAACATTTTTACCCAATTAGAGTTTCATTTTGGTAAGTTTTTAATTTTCTATTTGACCTTAAGGGTTAGGGTTTGGGTGCCTAGATGGAAATTGGGGATTTCATTGCATGTACACTTTTCTCCCATCCTAATCCAAACAAGGTGGAGGGGCTGGTGGAAGGAGTAGTGAACTACTGCATTTTCTACGGGAAGGAGGTTTACGACGGTGACACAATGATTTTGAAGATTTGATCAAGGTGTGGACGGTGGATGATGACGGTGATAGGGTTTTGGGGGATTGTGCTGTTGATTGGATTTTTCCTCGTGCCAGTGAGGAATTTCAGAAGGAGATTGTGGAAGGTTGCAAGGCTGGGGTCTTGGTAGGGGTTGTTATATTCGAAGCGTTTTTGTTGAAGTTGTGTTTGACCTTTGAGAAAGGGGTTAGCAAAACAGAGTTAGAGAAAAATTTGCTCATTTGTGCATGTTAGACCATAGTAGGGTTTCAGAGTTTTTGTCTTTTGGATGCGAGGGTGGCTATAGGAAGCTTGTGAAAAGAGGAGCATTTTTACCCAATTAGAGTTTCATTTCGGTAAGTTTTCAGTTCTCTATTTGACCTTAAGGGTTAGGGTTTGGGTGCCTAGATGGAAATTGGGGATTTCATTGCATGTACACTTTTCTCCCATCCTAATCCAAACAAGGTGGAGGGGCAGGTGGAAGGAGTGGTGAGCTACTGCATTTTCTACGGGAAGGAAGTTTACGACGGTGATACAATGATTTTGAAGATTTGATCAAGGTGTGGACGGTGGATGATGACGGTGATAGGATTTTGGGGGATTGTGCTGTTGATTGGATTTTTCCTCGTGTCAGTGAGGAATTTCATAAGGAGATTGTGAAAGGTTGCAAGGCTGGGGTCTTGGTAGGGGTTGTTATATTCGAAGCATTTTTGTTGAAGCTGTGTTTGACCTTTGAGAAAGGGGTTAGCAAGACGGAGTTACAAAAGAATTTGCTCGTTTGTGCATTTTAGACCATAGTAGGGTTTCAGAGTTTTTGTCTTTTGGATCCGAGGGTGGTTATAGGAAGCTTGTGAAGAGAGGACTTCACCCAATTAGAGTTTTATTTTGGTAAGTTTCCAGTTCTCTATTTGACCTTAAGGGTTAGGGTTTGAGTGCCTAGATGGAAATTGGGGATTTCATTGCATGTACACTTTTCTCCCATCCTAATCCAAACAAGGTGGAGGGGCTGGTGGAAGGAGTAGTGAGCTATTGTATTTTCTACGGGAAGGAGGTTTACGACGGTGACACAATGATTTTGAAGATTTGATCAAGGTGTGGACGGTGGATGATGACGGTGATAGGATTTTGGGGGATTGTGCTATTGATTGGATTTTTCCTCGTGTTAGTGAGGAATTTCAGAAGGAAATTGTGAAAGGTTGCAAGGCTGGGGTCTTGGTAGGGGTTGTTATATTCGAAGCATTTTTGTTGAAGTTGTGTTTGACCTTTGAGAAAGGGGTTAGCAAAACGGAGTTAGAGAAGAATTTGCTCGTTTGTGCATTTTAGACCATAGTAGGGTTTCAGAGTTTTTGTATTTTGGATCCGAGGGTGGCTATAGGAAGCTTGTGAAGAGAGGAGCATTTTCACCCAATTAGAGTTTTATTTTGGTAAGTTTCCAGTTCTCTATTTGACCTTAAGGGTTAGGGTTTGGGTGCCTAGATGGAAATTGGGGATTTCATTGCATGTACACTTTTCTCCCATCCTAATCCAAACAAGGTGGAGGGGCTGGTGGAAGGAGTAGTGAGTTACTGCATTTTCTACGGGAAGGAGGTTTACGATGGTGACACAATGATTTTGAAGATTTGATCAAGGTGTGGACGGTGGATGATGACAGTGGTAGGATTTTGGGGGATTGTGCTGTTGATTGGATTTTTCCTCGTGTCAGTAAGGAATTTCATAAGGACATTGTGAAAGGTTGCAAGGCTAGGGTCTTGGTAGGGGTTGTTATATTCGAAGCATTTTTGTTGAAGTTGTGTTTGACCTTTGAGAAAGGGGTTAGCAAAACGGAGTTAGAGAATAATTTGCTCGTTTGTGCATTTTAGACCATAGTAGGGTTTCAGAGTTTTTGTCTTTTGGATCCGAGGGTGGCTATAGGAAGCTTGTGAAGAGAGGAACATTTTCACCCAATTAGAGTTTTATTTTGGTAAGTTTTCAATTATATATTTGACCTTAAGGGTTAGGGTTTGGGTGCCTAGATGGAAATTGGGGATTTCATTGCATGTACATTTTTCTCCCATCCTAATCCAAACAAGGTGGAGGGGTTGGTGGAAGGAGTAGTGAGCTACTACATTTTTTACGGGAAGGAGGTTTACGACGGTGAGAAAATGATTTGATCAAGGTGTGGACGGTGGATGATGACGGTGATAGGATTTTGGGAGATTGTGCTGTTGATTGGATGTTTCCTCGTGTCAGTGAGAATTTCAGAAGGAGATTGTGAAAGGTTGCAAGGCTGGGGTTTTGGTAGGGGTTGTTATATTCGAAGCATTTTTGTTGAAGCTGTGTTTGACTTTTGAGAAAGGGGTTAGCAAAACGGAGTTAGAGAAGAATTTGCTCATTTGTGCATTTTAGACCATAGTAGGGTTTCAGAGTTTTTTGTCTTTTGGATCCGAGGGTGGCTATAGGAAGCTTGTGAAGAGATGAGCATTTTCACCCAATTAGAGTTTCATTTTGGTAAGTTTTCAGTTCTCTATTTGACCTTAAGGGTTAGGGTTAGGGTGCCTAGATGGATATTGGGGATTTCATTTCATGTACATTTTTCTCTTTTAGTTTGTTTTCATATTTGCTTGGCTGAGTATTGTGAAGTAGGAAAATGACATTTGAATAATCCCAATTCAAGTAAGGGAAGCTAGCTTTAGTTCAAGTTTCCTAGAATTATAAGACAATTTTGATAACTGGATGCATGTGAACTGGATATTAAACTGGGGTGCTGGTTAAATATGTGCTTAGATGCCTAAAAATTGGGTTGAATTAGGTTATTGGGTATTTTATGGTTGAACCTTAGTGAATCAGTAGTTATAGTAGTGATATACTTGTTTATTGTAAATTTAGTGTGCTTGAATTCTAAATGATTGAAATCTGGTTCTAGGTTGTATGAAAATATGCATATTTGAGAGTGGTGCGAAACTTGTGATTTGAGTTGACTTGGTAATGTGGTAAATTGGAGTTGGTTAATAGAAATTTTGGAGAAAAATCTACTTTGAATTAGTGACCCAATAATTTATGAAAACATGCCTAAATTAATCTGTTGTGACTAAACTTATGACATTGATTTTGTTTGAATCTTTGAACTGAATGTGACCATCTGATATGGAGCAAATGGATTTGTGTGGTATGAATTTTGTTTGAGTTAGTCTGAATTGAATTCATATTTCAATTGTGAAATTCTGTAGAAAAATCACTTTAATATACTTGACCCATCAAATTTCTTGGAAAAGAACATATGATAAGCCGATTTGGTACATTTAGATGTGTCATATTTATGAATTTAGGCTTTAGGCTTTAGGGTTGAATTATGTTAATGAGTATCTTGTTAATTGAAATATTTAAATTGAAAGCAATTGGAGTAAATGGTTGTTGTTATTATTGGAATGTGCTTGAAATCTTGATAATATGGATCTAATTTATGGTTGTATGTGGTAGTTTAGTATGTATGGATCTAAGGATACGATATAAGGTATCAAGACCTCAATGTAGATCAAAATCATATAAATTGAAACCATATGTGGTAAGAGGTCGATAGAGGTTATATCAGTTGTTCTGAAAAGACAATTAGATGTGACTATCTTGATGTGGTGTTGGCTATGAGTAACATGAGGATGACATTAAGATGAAACAGACTCAGTTAGTTGGTCGTCATAAGACCAATGGTCCTGTTTTGATATAAGAGTCAATACAGTCTTTCGAAAGTCGTCAGTTTTATTTGTGAGTGTGAATTTACAATGTGTAAAGCCTTAAGTAGGTCCTTACACTTAGTGATATGTGTTTCCTTAAATGACATGAATGTTTATTCATTTTGTATGTTCTTTCTATCACTATTTTATGTTACTTTATTATTTTATGTGTGTTTAACTGTTATAATCGTGTTTATTCATTTTCTATGTATTTTCTATCGGTATCTTATTCTACTTTACTGTGTTATGTATGATTTAATTACTATGATTGTGTTTTTTTACACATTAGCAGATAATAAATCAAATAAAAGATCTTTATGAGTAAAAAAGTAAAAATCAAAACTTTTTTTTGAAATTATATAAATAAATAATCTAGTATTTCGATTTTAATATTTTGAGAATCATTTTGATTATATAATAAAATTAGAGTAAAAATTATATATTTCGATTTAGAATTATATAATTAAAGTAATATATTTTACATATATTAGTATTTTTTTTCTTTTAATCATGAAATAGAAATGAATAATAATAACAGAAAAGAAAAGATTAAGAGTGAAAATAATTGAATGTATTTATTATACAACTTTTGAGGAAGATATAACAGAGATAGTAATTATGTATATCCGCCTCATACTTGTATGGAATTTTTTTTGGCTTTAATAAAATTTTTATGTTATTAGTTTTTTAATAGCATTTTTTTAAAAGTAATTTTTTATTATATTTTAACATAATTAATTATTTAATTAATTAATAAAACAAAAAAAATTAAAAAATATAAAAAAGATGTGATAGTAAAATATGTGGAATAAAAAGTTGGAATGTTATAATTTCGGAAAAAGTCTATACAAATGTATTTCTAAAATAAATAAAATTTAATAAATAACTTTTATTATGATGAAGTCATTCAGTGTAATATAGTATATTTTATTTAATTATATTAAATAATAGATAATTTTTCATATAAAATATTATTGGTTTCTTAATATGGATTTGAACTCTTACATCCACAAAAGGAAAAAAAAAAAAAAAAGTGTGTCAAACATTCCAGTGATTTGTTAAGCGGGGCGCAAATGAATATGTTTTAGTGAACTAAAGTCTCAAAATACAAGTTTGAATTTAAAATATATTGAAAATTGAAGTTGAATAAGAATTATTAATTTACCATAATAAAATTCATGTTTGAATATTTTTTAACAATATATATATATATATATATATATATATAAAATGTGTTTAGATAAGAATAATTAAAAATAATTTTACTTAAGGTTTAATCACTTATTTGTGTCTTATTATTATTATTATTTTATTTCATTATTATTTTCATAAATAATTTGATTTTATTTTTTAAAATAAATCAATATATTTTTTCTATCAATACCGTTAAATTATTTAATGTAAATCATGATAATACATATTTATTCTTGTATGACTAATTTGTATATCGTATTTATTTTATTATATTTGATACACTGATCTAACATAAAGATCAGTGTTTTATAAACAAATATAATTATATTATATTCTTCTATTAGACAAATTAATAGTATTTACGAAAATAAATTTATTGACTGACTTTAAAAAAATAAAATAAAATAAATATTAAAAATAATAATGAAATGAAATTAAAGAATATATATATAATAAAAATAAGCAATTAAACCTTCTTAATATTGTCTAGGAACGCTTGATGAAGTTTCAAAAGCAACTCATTACTTCTAAGAGTAACACTTTTCAAAATGTCTAACTTATATGGATTAATGAGGGATAATCAAACATAGTAAGAAATTGATTTTTTAAACCAAGCAAGCAACTATCTAGTCCGACATATAATTTATCAACAAACGCAAAGTTCAGCTTTAGATCCTGAGGCTGTGCACCTTCAATTTTCTGCTATTTTCCATCCTTAGCAAAAGCCTTCTTCACACTCTAGCTCTGATGTTTCACCCAGTTTGCTAAAATTTCAGGTCATAGAGGATACTTAATAGCCATTGTTTTCAGAATTATGTGATCAATACTAATTCGGCATATCCAACGAGGTCATAATGCATAGCACAAACCTTTCAAACAATGGGGGAAGTAAGAGCATATATAATATGAATATTATGGTGTAAGACCTAACATTTTCTGACATACAACTTGTTTGTTGAGTATTTCACACTAAAACTTGCAACACTCAGCCCCTTTCACTCCCACAGTAGAACAAATTGGCCAAACTCCTGATTAAAAACTTGTACTAAGTTTTGGGGTTACAAAATGTACAGGGAAAGGGAAATATCTGTAGAAAACTATATCATCAGGCACGGCCAATGGCTCAGATTTTTATCCGCTGTTTACATTGACAAGGCACAAAAAAAAAATCATGACCCCTTAGTCAATACAGGATGTGATTGAGCAATAGTTACACAAAGATAATAAAAGGTCTAAGAAATATTTGCTTGTTCGGGACAAATATTTCCATGACCTACTGACGGTGATAGACAATCACAATGATTAAGATAATTAAAAGCTGAGATATATTGGGCATAAGCAATATATTCTGAGATCATACCGAGTGAGATAAAATTGGGAACGATGAGATGTTACACATATGTGTATATATCAAAAGGTATGAAATTACTGAAATATGTACATAAAAGACAATATCTTTGCAACTCTCAAAATAAACATACATCCTCATTGAAGATTGATTCTCACAAACAACCAATAACATTAGCAGGTAGATGGAACGTTAGCTAATCTATCAAGTTTTAAGTGCCCATTTTGGTGGTCAAGCCCTTCCTTTCCGACCCCAGATATGTACACCTGCATTTCACATTGTTCAACGAGTTCAAAAATGCATGTGTCTCCAAAATTGATGTCATTGTCACGAACAAAGGCCATCCACCCCCCACAAAAAGTGTGAACTGTTCGGCCTTTTGCATCTGGGACAGAGTTCACTGTCCAACATTCACCTCTTGAATTACGAAGTATAACTTCAGTTTTGTAAGTTGGAAGATGTGCAGCCGAGAACTGGTACGGGATTTTCTACAATATAGCATGCATTAAATAGCTTAAATAAATATATAGATATAGATAAAAGGTTAATATGAACACTAAATGGTTGTTCATTACTCACCAAAGTGTATGACCCACTGACATTGAACTTTTTCATGATTTTAACAAAACTAGGAAAAGGGGAACTAAAAGCTTGAGCTACTCTTTGTTCATCGAGTGCAAACAACATTCTCAAACCAGCTTTCGCCTGTGAGCTCAGTTCATCTTCAACACGATGTCTCCTCGGAGTAGCTGTCACTGTTTACAGTTCAAAACTGAAGTTATAATTTGGAAGGTAGAAACCTTAATAGAAGGAAACCATTCAATATTTATCCTTTTTGTTTAAAGTAACACAATTCTAATTCTCAAGGAATTGAATTATGTTGTTTAGCTTTTTCTGAAAATGAAAGAATTTCATAGAATTTTTTTTGCAAAACAAGATATAAACGGACATAGGATTAGAATGTAAGTGGGTCACAGACTGGGCAACATAAAAACCTTACCCAACTTTTTATGGACAGATTTGGACTGAGAGCAAAGACCCAACTTCTTAGAAGCATTTGAAGCTCTACCAGTTTTCTTTAGGTCAATGGATAAAACAGTTTCTTGACCAATCTTTGGCCATTTTTTATCTGATAGATCAACTTTTCTTATGCACTTTGAGTTGACTTTTGCATTCATTGGGATATATCTGGGAGTTCCAGCATGTCCTGCACTAGGCTTACTAATGGCCACTCTTCCAACCTGGCAGTCTAGCCCATCTTTACCAACCCCAGCAATGTGAACACGTAATTCACACTCGTGGACAAGCTCAAAAATACAAATATCTCCAACCTTAATGTTATTACCACGAACAAAAGCCATCCATCCTCCACAAAGTGTGTGACTAGTATGCACTCTAGTTGTTGGCACAGAATTGACAGTCCAATGTTCTCCTTTCAAATTATGAAGAATAATCTTTATCTTACAATTGGGAAGGTGTGCCATTGAAAACTGATATGGGATATTCTGCATTACAAAATTATGAAATCAGCATCAGCAAGAAATTTATCTGTGCGCTGACACACACACAGGAGCAAAAATAACTTCTTCAAGGTTAATGGCAGCACAGTGAATAAGAAAAAACCTTTAAATGCTACAAACAATTTGACAGATAAACTTCTTTTTAGAAATATGCATGGAGTAGGAAAATCACACCAAGATGCATTTTAGTGCAAGGACAAGAATAGTTCCAATATACCAAGGTTGACATTCACTAATTAGGACTTGTATGGATGAAAGTTTCGTCGAGAGCATCTTTTAATGATATACATCTTAAATGCTTTTTATCCTCTGTATATGAAGGATGAAGCACTATCATGGTAAAAGATAACATATCTCAATCAGTTCAATTTCTCAAGCAGATGAAACACTATACAAGTAGCTTAACAGTAAGTGCAGAGACATAAAACATCATTATTTGGAAACTCACAACTCACCAGAGTATATGAACCACTGACATTGAAGCTTTTCATGATTCTAACAAAATACGGAAAATTGGAAGCAAATGACTGAGCAACCTTTTTCTCATCTTGCGCTGATACATTTGATAATGAAACTCCACCAAAATAACAACGATCATCTTCCTTTCCACTTCTATACACGATGGCAGTCTCTGCATTGCGTTAAGAAATTCAAGCAATCATGAGTTTATGACTTTGTCAATATACTGTGTTCTAGATAGCATTTTCACATATAAAACTTAAAGGAACAAGTATTAAAGAAATGTATGTTTTGTCATATATTTAATGATTTTTAATGCAAAATAAGTTTTTACAGACAGGTACAGACTTATTATGAAAGATTAGATCACTTTTAGTAGATCATTTTTTGTAAGAACCAGTATTGATCAAATTACTTGTACCTGCATTTCTATTGTCCATATGAAAAGGCACAGGGACATCATTAGCCAAACACGCTTTAGAGGTTTCTTCAGTTTCTCTGAACATTCTAATCGGTCTTACTACCTCATATCGCAATAGTTCTTTGCCAACAACACCCAGTTGAAGTTCCTGGTTCTCATTTATACAACCTCTCGTTTTCTTTGAAACACCATCAAATGCAATATCCAAAGAAGAACTCTCCTTTATATCTCTTTTCTGTCCTATAATATTATTGAAGTCACTCGAACTTTGACTGCATTTAGAAAGAAATGCTGCCTCTTTCTCACATGCATCCTTATCAAATACTTGCACGGTAAAATGCAAGTGACCTTCGTATCTGAAAACCAAAAGCTCACCACATTCTAGACGATGATCCACCACAAATGTCGACCATCCATGATGGAAGAATAAATCATTGTCCTGCTTAAGCAATTGCACATTCCATACGTTTCCACTAGGACCAGTCAATGAAAATGACCCGTATGTCCTTCCCTCCATGCGACAAACAAATCCATCTGGAATTTTCTGCATAAAAAAGAGCACACTTTTAACATAAAAATCCCAACAAGCAACTTATGATAAACATTCTTGGATAAGACGAAGAAGCGACATCAACCTTCTGCCAAACCCTCTTTAAGACACAGCAACACTAGAGCATGAGTAGGATAATCCAACTAAGGTAAAAAAACAACATTACCGTGTCCGTCCTTCTACACATGTTTTTAGACAGCTGATAATAAATAGTGCCTTTCAGGAAAACTTTTAGAACTTTTAGTCACCCAGAATTTTCTTAAAAGAAAAAACATATTTTTCCCCATTATAAACACACTTTAGCTTGTTATTGTTGCAGTTGCAGAAAGATGCTTAGTCATAATGCATTGTGTCTAAAAGGGAAACGAGCACCATAAGTGGTAAAACCTTAGTTTCAGATTGGATTTCCTCGTTTCATTCATAAGCGTAGTTACAATCAGAAGTTAGGGAACAT
Organism: Macrotyloma uniflorum; assembly: GCA_016859785.1. Classification (NCBI taxonomy): domain Eukaryota; kingdom Viridiplantae; phylum Streptophyta; class Magnoliopsida; order Fabales; family Fabaceae; genus Macrotyloma; species Macrotyloma uniflorum. The sequence goes on from BDMB01000014.1 coordinate 5,323,128, forward strand.
GCAGGTAGGTCTACAAAAACAACAACGAGAAAGAGAAAGAGAGAGAAGTTGAAGAGTTACCAGTCTGTGAGAACTAAAGGCAGAGGAATAAACCTCATAAAAATGAGGCTTTCTCACATTTAACTGCCCCCCACAGTCACACCCCATCAATCAAACCCTATTCCTCTCTTTCCCTCTCTTGGTTTTGATTCTAGCAACGAATTTTGAGTAATGTGTTGCCACTTCTCAACATCAACAACCCCAGAGCATCTGATATCACTTTTATTTCGTTTTATGGAAAATCACTTCGCCCTGATCATAGCCAATCGAATATCTGGAGAGAGAGAGAGAGAGAGAAATGTGAAAAAATTACCAAATCGAGAAACAATAATAATAAAAAAAAAAAAATGAAAAGGAAGAGATAGAGAGAGTGAGAAGAAGGCACCTTGGGTAGTTTCGTGTGAAGGAACTTGCAGAGTAGAAGTTGTGGCAATGCTAATTTCTCTCTCTTTCGTTTTCGTTTTCATTTTCATTTGGGTTTCATCCTGCTTCTGCATCAAATTTAGTTTACCATTGTCTAAGGACAAATGTAATATGAGCGCGTGGAGTTTTACGTCCCTGGAACGACGCCGTTTCTGTGTTTGGCAGCACCAGTGCGTGAGACCTGAATTCTCAATGGAGCGTGATGAGTTGCTATTGTAATACCTTTTTTTTTTATATTTTTTTGACACTGTTTGTTTCATCATTTGAAACTTATTAGGAATAATAAAATGTTAAGTAGTAGTTTATTTGTTAAAGTTATATAATTTTTTTAATTATTTTATTTTCTAGATATACTTTTATTCTCTAAATTTATGAAATCAAAGTTAATAGTGTAAGAATTAAAGTGAATAATTTTTATTATGGAACTAAAAAGTAAATTTTGGACTACTAATAATATAGTTCGTAATTAAAGCACAATAAAATCATAAACAAAGCTAGTTTTGGTGAGAAACTTTTAAATATTTTATCAAATTTAGTTAGTAATAAAACAGTATCTTTATTATTCATGAAATAATTTATGAACAAGTTAGCACTACTTCTACTATTTACTAATCAGTCAAAGTATTACAAACATTGAGAAAATTTTAGTCAACCCTTTCAGTGTGTATCAAAGTGAATTAGACTGATGAATTATTATAATTTTCGACCTATTAAACCTTAAACTAATAAGTTATATTAATATTATTATATTTTCTAAATCATATCCTTCATAATTTATTGTTTTGTTTCTTTAATTTCTTATAAAACTTATAAACCTAAAAATCTATTATGATCAACTGTACTGTTTAAAAGACATAATCATGTTATTATTTATTCTTATATTTTTATCTAATACTTTTATTTATCACCTTTTATTTTTCGTGATATTAAGATTCATATTTTTCTATAAACATTGTTAAATAATTTTCGATCATATTTTTGTTTTTTTTCATAATTAAAGTAAAAAGCTATTATTAAAAATAAATAAAATTAAATTATTTTTCTCCATACAATTTAATAAATATATAATTTTAACTTTATTTTATTTTTTCAATTTTTTGAAATTAAACTATTTTCATCAACGACAATAATATTAATCCATTATTTGCGTAAAATATTAATAATAAGCGATAAATATAAGTTTTTTAAATATTTCTATTCTATGTTAACTAAATTTTATACCAAATATAGGTTTAAAATTTTAATAGGAATGAAAGTGGCTCATTCGTTAAAGTAAGTCTATTTTCTTAACAAATAAAAAAATTAAATTATGAAAAGAAAATATGAATGTCATATTTGATTTTGAAGAAATAAATAGATAGAATTAAAAAAATAAAATAAAAAGTAAAAATAAAATTAAATATTTAGTTATTTGTTAGAATAGAATAGGAAAACATTTTAAAAGTTATATAATTTAATTAATTTGTTAAAAATAGAAAAGAAAATAAAATTAAAAATATGTAAAAATAATAATATCAATCGTAAATTTATTTATTTTTTCTTATGTCCATTTAACATAAAATCAATTATTTCTCTATCCTTTTCCTCAGCCAAACACACCTTAAAACTTAAACTAATCTGAACTAACTTGCGAATCTGAGATAAACTTTGCAGTTCCCGACACTTCTGCACTCGCCGGAGGTAACCACCGTTGACACATCGAGGATGAGAACGGCTCGTTTTCCGCTCTCCATCTTCATACTTCTCCTTCAATTCTCCGCCTTTGCATCTTCTTCCAACCTCACCCACATTCTGCAGGTACCCACACACACTCCAATTTTTCAATCTCGTTTTGTTTTTAATTTTCTGAATTTGTTTATTCACTTTCACGATTCGTGGAAACCAAGGATGTTCTGAGGGCGGTGTCGGCGAAACAGAAGTGGGATTCGAACGATGTGAGAGTGGCCAAGTTGGATGTCGGACAGGTCAGGTTCGGGACTTCGCAGAACTACGAATTCCGAATCGGATTGGACACTGAAAACTTCACCCTCAAATTCGCCGACCAAGTTCCCACATGGAACAAGTTCAGAACACCTTTTCCGGATTTACCCTCTCTTGTTCATCATCTTGGTTCCTTCCCACTCCTTCACACACTCAAATTAGAAGGTCCCTTTTCGTTGCGGGTCGATTCCCTTCACCATCTTTCGCTATCCCTTCCCGTAAGTAATTTTTTTTCTTATTCATTTTAAATCTCAGTATGCTAAGTCCTAAAGTTTTCTTCTTTCTTTTTTGTTCCTTTGGAATTTTTAGTTTGTTCGACTTGATTGCTGAAACTCTTATACTGGAACCATAAAAAAACTTACACATGAACCTGAAGGGAGAGGTTTTAGTTTTTATGCAATGTAGTGTCAACCAGTTAGATATTGTAAAAGTCGATAAACTTATCAACTCACAAGGTGTGACCCAAGAAGCTGGTAGCTTGGATCCTTTAAGCCTACATCATTTGATTCATAACTATGCGAATATAGCAATATTTAGGAAGAATAGTCGTATATTAACAGGTAGTCTACTTTAATATTTAGGAAGAATAGTCGTATATTAAGAGGTACTCTACTTTCTCGCAGAGATTAGTCTCGTGACTTTTGGTTGTGGGATATAGCCTTGGGTTCAATCCCTGATCCAAAAAAGATCAATGAAGTTACTTGTAATTGAATTTATAGTTAGAAACTCTTTACAAGGCCAATGCATACACTATTTACTTGTATACATGTCTGTGTGTACATATTGAGAGGATTATCGTGAGTGAGTCAGCGGACCGCAAGAAGGATCAGTCATCGGTCCAATGAACTAGGAGAAACTCAGGACCAAAAGAAAGTATCGAGAGGGCTAAATGTCAGCTGTATAATTATGATTAAGATTAAAATTAATTATAACAATCTTCGACGGGCCAAGGTTCACTTCATGTATGGTCAAGAAGATTCACTTCTCTCACCACTCGTGCATCCGCTACATATATAACAATAGTTGTGTTGATGACAATGGACGATTTGTTTTTCGTATGTGTTTTTGCCGTAGCCTTAGCTATTACTTCAGGTTTTTCATTGCCAACAGCCTAACATTAAATCTTTCCTCTGTAGCTAGTGATGTCTCAAGATAGTTTGCTATTTTTGTATACGTTGTTCTTTTCTACTCTTAATTCGGTTGGCAAATTTGATGATTGTCCTGATACTGTTAAATGATTTTTGTTTGTCTGAGCAATCTATGATATGTTAAAGTTAATTCTTAAGGATAACTAGTGGTCTTGATATTTCAATAAAATCTGAGTTCTGACTCTGACTGGCAGATGAATGTTTCATACACTGGTTTGAAACAAATCCTTGTTGGTGAAGGTATTACAGTAGAAGTTAAAGGTGCTCAAGAAATCTCTCTTTTTTACCCTTCTGATCTTGATCTGCAAATGAATGGAAGTGCCATGTGTACTGCGGGGAAGAGTGGCCTTTGGCCCTTTCTGCATTCAACTTGCATGGCTCTGATTCCCATACGCATATCAGGGTCTGCATCTTTGGTTGCTTATAGAGCTCGAAAACCGTATGCACGCATAGCAACTAATTTGATTTCAGAGGATGCAATTGAGCTGCTTCCCGAAAAATGTTACCATGGTCGTATGTTTAGAAAGCGAGCATGTCCAATTGATTCCTTAAGTTTGAAATTAAGTATGTTGGAGAAAGTTTTGAGGAGTCTTCTTGGTCAAAAGATTCTTCAAGGTCAGCTATTTGGCCTTCTCAAAGCAAATATTAAAGCATCAGCTGTTGTAAAGTTCCCCTTAGAATTAGAAAGGGACATAAGGAATAATGTCACTCTTAATCGTACAATTCCTGATTGGAGAACAAGGCCTAGTTTTGAAAGATTTTTGTTTGAGATATTGGCCAGAGTTGAGGAAAACAAGCTCAAGCCTCTTTCAATCAAGAAAGTAAAACCTTTTATTGAATCTGTTTCGGTTTCTTGGGCCAATTTGATGTCCAATATGTCATATACAAAGTTGAGACCCGTTTTTCTTCCTCCAGAACCTCTTACACTGGATGTGAAATGGTAGGAGAAACTCTTGTAAGTTATAATATCTTTTTTAAACACTTCTATAGATTGTAGATTCTTCTGTTGATCTTGTTATATGCAAGAGTTCACCAATTCTTGTAAAATATTACTGACGCACTCATGATTGGTCCTGTAAATACCAAAATAGGAGAGGAGAAAGAAGAGATTTTACACAATTTATTTGGTCTTCCAGTATATGAACCTAATTCTTTAATTGGTACGTCTGATGAAGCAGTCTGAACTAAAGTGGTATGCTGTTGTGGAATGTATCTCTTTTTACCATGCTAATTCGCTGTGCTGCTAATGTGCTTTATGCTTGATTGTAAATATAATCTGCAAGAACTTAATTAATCCTTAGTGTTGTAATATGTCATTGTTGACATGCTGAACTTTTTAGGTAAGTCTTGTATGGTTGCACAGTGTATTTAAACCTATCACTATGCATCTTGCACAGTGTATGGTTTGTATATTTGATCTAAAGAACTTTATAGTATTTTTCCCTGTTGGCTCGTACATAAAAGACCTCAAAATAGATCCAATCCAAATTAAATGGCACGAGAAGTTGCAACTATTTACCTTCTATATGTTAGAACTCAATTTCTAAATTTTAGTATCCAGATTTGGGCATACTATACAATCCATACTATTCAAGCAACGCATGGGGTTTGAATCACCATATGGCCCAAGTGTTACTAACCCTTTAGTTCAATAAACATAAGGCTCAAGTACTAACTTGGATGAAAAATTATATTTTAAATTGGAAATTATATTTTGCGACTATGAATGAACTTTTTATATTGGGTCCAAATTACTTTAATTTTGTTCAATAGTATATTATATTATTTATATTGGTCTATTTTATTTTATTGTGTATTCTCTTTAGAGAAGTGGTAATAGTATCATAATAAATTGGTGCTTTCACTCAATATCTTTATGTTGCACAAACCATTATTCAAAGATCTTGATGATCTTTACAAACATTTTGTATCTCACTACTATGCCACACTTGTCATTATCAACCATGTCTTATAATAGGTAAAAAACTGACAACTCCCAAGCCCAATTTGATCCACAAAAAATTGATTAGCCCAACCCAAACGCCACTTACAATGCCCAAACCACTTCAAATAGTAACCAACCGACAACAAAGTTGTCAATGTAGAGGATGGTAAGGCTACTAACTCTATAATTATATGTCCAGTAATGCTAGGTTCAAGTACCAATCTGGATGAAAATTATATTTTAAATTAGAATTTATGTTTTCTAACTTTGAATATATTTAATCTAAATTATTACAACCTTGCAGATAGTATATGTATGATACTCTTTTGAAAAATTAGAACAATGAAAAATATCATTTGGTTTATATTTGTCTGTTTTATTTTATTATGTATATTTCTCTCTAGACTAATCGTATCACTAGCTTAAACTCAACCTTTATTGCATTTGGGTCATGTCCAAATGCTTCAAAGAACCTAAATCAAATGTTAAGCAAGATAAATAATGAGTAAAAGTTTGTTTTTTACTTACATATACCAATTTCCCTAAGCAGGTACAACATTTAATCTATACGGTTTCTTTGGAGACATTATCAATGACTTGAACATTGAAATACATTTTTTACTAACTTAAAATTTCACTATAATATTATTTCAACTAGGATAGAATCATGACCGATATCGAGGAAGTTATTTGAAGCCAACATTTATAACTTATGAGTCAACAACTAATTCATCATGAGTTAACCACTTACAATATAATAAATGTATATATTACAAAATTTTAAATACATATCAGTCATGATATCAGTCATGTTGTTTTATGAGTAATTGGATATCTCGTATTATATATCGTTTAAAAAATATGAGAAAATGATAGAAACCTTATTTTATTGAGACATTTTTATAAGAATGAAATATACTTAAAGTTCATTACTAATATAATATAATATTAGAGTTTGGTTAACAATATTGTTGAACTTAAATTAAATTATTTATTAATATACTGAAACTTGCATAACAGGTTATTGGATACGAGGTCACCTTTAATAGATTATTATCTCCTTTACATGATTTTAGGTCATCTATTAATAGATTATGATCTTCTCTACATGGTTTGAGGAGTCCTGATTGTTAATAAAGTTGTTAACGGACTCCGGACTGGTGTAAACTTTCTCTTCTGAATCGATTTTGGGATGAGTTAGATTTCTAATCACTTTCTACATAAATTTCTTAAATTACTATTAGAGATCTCACGTTGCTTTATGACCAAATTAATATATATGAAATAATATAAACCTTATTTCATTAAACAAATTTTATAATAATAAATTAGGTTTAAATTTTTTTTTAATATTAATTAAATAAATTCTTTCAAAATACTTGAGCATTTGAAAATCGAAAATTATTATGTATAAAAAATTATAAAAAAGTTACTTTGATATATGCTTTTTCTTTGAGATATTTTTTTTATTAATATATATATATATATAATTTTTTTATTAATTTGTAGACATTGTTTGGATATAATAATGACTTGCCCATGCATATATAAGCAGAATTGTGAGTATGGATGCTACTGGTAGTACATATCTGTACATGCCACCAAAACTCCAATCCCATCACTATTACTCATCCAAACAACCAAATAATTACATTCACTGTAGCTCCTATGCTTTCATTCCAAACAACTAATTGAAAATTCCTTGAGAATATTTCAAGAAGAATAAAGTTGAAAAAAAAAATCTAATTTATAACACCTGTGTAAAAAGTATATTTACACTGTGAACTAATTACAAATTACACTAATAATAACTTCTATCATAATCACTATAAAAAGTTAGTAAAATTACAATTGATCATGTTAGTTTTTAGAATTCAAAAAAATTGTAATTTTGATTTAATCTTCATTTTTTATACTCTTGCTTTTAGATTTAACATGTTCATTTAAAGAATTACTAGTAGTTTAATTATTTAAAATATAAAAGAATAAATGTATGAAAAATTAATAATTAACAATTGAGCTATAATTACAATTTAATAGCTATTAGAGTAAATTATTGGAACATACAAGGAAATAAGTCTATTTGGTTGGTCCAAACTTTTTACACTGTCAGAACATTACTAAAATAATCAGAGTAAACAGTAAATTATGCATGAATGATTTTATACTATTATACAGTATGCTGTTAATACTCTGAATCAAAGTTAAAATTTAGATAAAAAAAATCATCAATCTTTCTCCACAGTCTCACTGTTTATGATCCATCTGAATCACATTGTTTGCTAATTGGAGTAGTTTATTAGCAAAAAGTTATAAGGCATTGCTGCAAAGATTGTGTGGGGTTTGGTTGAATTCAAGTTTTGAATTGAGATCATAAATGAGAAGTAATAAAGAAAAGAGGTAGAGAGAATAGGACGGTTAAGGTCGGTGGCAATGGCATTGAGCATTGCAAATCTCAAACTAATAAAAAAGAATAGAAAAGTGTAGAGTGATTTAGAATTACACACATAACTGGGCATGAATGAAAGAGTTCCAAGGATCACATGGCTCCCATGTGATAGCCTCCATATTTTAAATCCTTCTCAGAGTGTGTCTGCCTCACCATTACCACTCTTCATTTCCTTCTATGTCCTCATCCTCCTCATGGAATCACCATTACATCTGCATCATATTCTCTTCTCATTTTACTTCTTAAATCTTACCATATCATTAGTGGATGTTGTAGTAATAAATGATTCACAATATATCTCTTGAGTTTAAGGCAGATAGATTGTGTTTTTAAGAATTTATCTAAATCATATTGCACTAGTTTTCATTGATTAAAAGGATTTGTGTAAGCATATTGGAAATTAATTTGATCGAAAGGAAAGATGAATTATTTGAATAAGTTTTAAAGATAAGTTATAAGTGAAGAGTTGGAATTTCACCTTTCATTTGTAAGATAAGAATTATTTTTTTTTATATAAGTTTTTTTTTTTTTAATGTTTCTAACATGTTTTTTATTTTTTCAAAATCCAACATATTATTGGAGAGCTATTGAAGAATCAATTTCTTTTAATTAGAATTTTAATTTAGATAAGTTTCTATGTTCAAATTTATCTTTAAAAATTAGGATTTTAGGATTTTATGAAAGTTTTTCTTTGAGTTTTTCAAAGTATTTTCTCACCTTGTGAATATAGAGCAATTGAATTTATGGTATTATGTTGGATTCATAGTGTAGGTATTCAAAAAGTTAGTTAACGTCTTAAAATTCAACCTTATTTTAGAAGAGAAAGAAACTGAAATTAAAAGTAAAGATAATAAAAAGCTAGTGATTTGAATTTATATTTATGAAATCTAGGATAGAAACTTGAAAATGTTTGATATGAACATGTATTTGGTTTGTTTGAAATGCATTGATTTGATTTAATGTTTGAATGGAACTAAATTTTCCAATTTGAGTTGTTATTTGGGTTCAAATTTGCTAATCTACTAAGTGGATTTAGATTCCAAATTTAAATAATACTATTACAATTAGTTATATTATTACTTCTAATCAATTTACTTATACTTTCAAAAGTATTATTATTTTCTTCCTAATAAAAGTATTATTATAATATATTACTTTTTTATTTTTTCTTAATATAAAAATTTAATAAAAAAATTCATATTTAGTGTTTAGATTAAAAGATAATAAAAATACAGATATAAAAAAAATACTCTTATAATAAGTTGATGTTATCTATATTTATCCCAAAAGAACATTTTAAATTACAAAAATTTTACAAACACATTAACTACTAATAATATAATAAAAATTACTTTCTTAATTATTATAATGAAATGAATTTTAAAAAACTTGAAAAATAATAGTAAGATGTTAAGTGTTGTTTTATATGCATTTTTTTTTCAAGATTAAAGAATTGATAAGGAAATTAGAAAAAGAAAAATGAACATTTATTATTTATTCCTTATAAATATTATTTATATTCTATTTGTTTTATAAACAAATTATAAATAAAATACTCCAAATTAACACCTAACCAAATTATTTTAATTAATATATAGTATTTGAATATATATATATATATATATATAATTTTTTTTTTAAGTTAGATGAATAAGAAAAAGCTGGTCTAACTTTAATTTAAAAAACTCAATCTAATTATATATTTTGGATTAATTCTGAGAGACACACAATGCATGATTATGATCATAGACAAAGTAGTCCTTTATTGATAAACTCAATCTCTTTTATTTCTTTTTTGATTGAACATGTGTGAGAAGATTACAAGAGAAATTTTAAAAATAAAAAGTAAAGAAGATGAAGATAAGAGAAATGATTAAAGTTGCAGGAATGATGTAAGATGAAAGGTTTGTTTGTGAAATTGGTATATCAGATAATGCTTTGATTGATTGCTATTTTGTTTTCTTTTGTTTTTCAGATAAAAAATCTTTTTGAAAAAGTTTGTTGATTGTATGATTTGAAATTTGTCTTAATTAGTGCTGCAATTTGTTTGGTTATATATTAATTGCATTCTTGATTAAGATCTGAATAAAGGGATTAATAAGACAAAACTCATATTAGGATGAAGTACATCAATGTAAATTAATCATGAATGAAAAAAATAAATAAATAAATAAACTCATATCCAGAATTTTCATTTTTTTTTCTAAGACTTAACATTATGCAAATTGTTATAAACTATTGTGAATGAAAATTTATAATATTTGTATTTATTATCTCAAGTTACTCTTTTATATTTATATATATATATATATATATATTTATTTATTTATTTAAGAGGTGATAACCAAATGTTAAAATCTATTTATTAAAAAATAAAAAATTATTTTTGAATGTAACAATTATTTTATAAATATTAATTTAAAAACATGTGAAAATAATTTTTTTATTTTTATTAGAAAAGAATTTAGATGTAAACACATTTCCAAAAAAAGTTATTTTATTATTAAGAATGTTTTTTTTCCTCTATCATCTAAATAGTTAAATTGGTAAAATAAGATTTAAAATGAATTATAGATATGTTTGGACAATTAAAAAATAAATTATTTTCTTATATATTTTTGAGGGTAAAAATAAAAAAGAAAAAGTTATTGAGTTTCACAAAAAATTAAATTAATCTGTAAATTTTATATATATATATATATATATATATATATTTAAACTTAATTTAACTATATGCATAAATTAATTTTAATTTAAGAAAAAATTCAATCATATTTTTTATTTTTTTATAAGTACTTTAAAATACCCTAAGACATGCATTTTCATGCAATCATGTGCCGATGAATTATAATTTCTGCCTATTATAATTGAAGTTTAATATATAGTTAAAAATGAATTTATGTATTTATATTTAATCATAATATTTTGATAAAATTTTAAAAAATAATTATAAAATTAATAAATTTATTTATTTATAATCAAATGACAATATAAATAGAATTACACTTTTTTATGTATAATTTTTTTCTTTTATAATTATTTTTTTAACTAAATAATAATTTCATCTTTATAACACAAATCGGTACAAGTTATATATATATATATATATATATATTAAAAATAAATTATATTTAAAATACAAAATAAATTTATTTATAATTTAATCAGAAACTTTTTGTTATAATTTTGAAAAAACAATAATTTATACTTTTCCAAAATTAATAAAAATAATTAATGAATTATTTTAAAATTATTGGAAACTGACTCAAACTAAAAATTATTATGACTAATTTTCTTAAAATAAAAAACTTATTCTGACTAACATTGAGTGTAATTTAAAAGAAAAAATATATGAAATGTTTGGATGATTAAGAATAAAGTTTATCATCATTATTACTTCCGACAAGTTACTTTTCAATAGGGTATATTAATCATTGAATGCTGAGTATTTCAGGAAATAAATAAATTATAATTCTTAGTTAACTTAAATGTTACATTTGAATTTTCATAATGACAAATAATTGATATTTGTATTATTATGAAAACTTTTAATATTATATTTTGTTATAAAAGTTCAATTTAATAAATTCTTAGAGACTAAATTTCATATTTATTGAACATATTTAATATTTCTATTCTACTTAAAATGTAACAATCTAAAAATAGATACTCTATCTACTTGTTAATTTATATTTTCTTAATTTTATTGAATTTAATTTAATTTAATATTAATCTCCTTTGTCTGGGTGTGATGGTTTATATATTTTTTTTTATTTATAAATTTTGTAAAAAAGTCATTTTAATCTACTAAACCCAATTCATAAATTTGACATATTTAAACATGCTAAATCAATTTATCTTATATTTTTTTTAAGAAAAATCGATGGGTCGGGTAGTTCAAAATGATTCTTCAATAAAACTTCACAACTGAAATAAGAATTAATCCCACACTAGTTAATTTGTTTCATACCAGATTATCACATTTTGTTCAAGGATTCAAATAAAATTCATGTCATAAGTCTAATTACAACAAATAAATTAATTTAAGTTTGTTTTCATAAATTATTGGGTCATTAATTCAAAGTAGATTTTTCTAAAAAAAATTCAATTAACCAATTCCAATTTATCACACTACCAAGTCAATTCAAATCAGATTCATAAGTTTAATAAGGTTCTACTCAATTGAAAGTTATACCCCTTCCATTTCAAACACATTAATAGTATCAAATCAACCAATACATCTAACTCTTACTCATTCACAATAATTTTAACATACATTTAAATATAAGAATTGGAAAATTTTTACATAATCAAATCACAAGTTCTACACCACTCTCAAATCTGCACATCTTCATACAACCTAGAATCAAATTCTTATTATTCAGAATTCAAGCACATTCAATTTGCAAATAATAAGTATATTAGTGTCATAACTACTTATTTAATAGGATTCAACTACAAAATACCCAATAACCTAATTCAACCCAATATATAAGCATTTGAGTACATATTCAACCAACACACTAGTTCAATATCCAATTCACATGCATCTAATTATTAAAATCGCATACTTAGTTCTTAAATTGTCTTATAATTTTAGGAAAATTGAATTAGAGATAGCTTTCCTTACCTTAAAGGGTTCCTAAAATAGTGCATTATTGTCATCTTTAAGCAAAACTTCAAGTGCTCTAATTTGCTTTGTTAGTACCTAATGATCAACCATTAAACCTAACCTTTTTTACAAACTAGAGTATTGAAAATTTATCCAATGCAAATTCCAATTAATTCAAAGTGTTTTATTTTTTTAAGAACTTTCTAGTGATATACCTGGATCTTGAAAATAATGAGAAATGAGTAAAAAATCTTTAAAAAAATTAAAAAATTAAAATAATAATAATAATAAAACCAAATAATAAAAAATAAAAAATTTATTTTTTTAGTTATATATTTAAAAATTTAATTAAATAATTTTTCTTAAATTCAATTTGTCATTTTTACTTAATTATTATTTATTAAATCATTATAAAATATATCTTATTTTCTTATATAAAAATGTTATATATAGAAATAGTTTAATAATATAATGTATAATTATTCCTAGATAGTTGCAATTTAAAGCCAGACAAAAGGAAGAAAAAGAAAAAAGAATGACACCCAATTACAGTTTGTATACTTTTATTTTATAAAAAAACGTATATGCACAATTAATATATATTTTTTAATATTTCAAAGTATAAATATATTTTTTAATTAAAATTAAAGAAATGTCAGTTTATAATAAATATTTAATATATGTATTACATAATAATTATTTTTTAAATATACATAGACTCATAATTTTATAATTTAATAAATATATAATTTAATTAAATCTAATAAAAAATTATATTTAATAATCTAGTTAAATATATAAAAAGTCATACAATTAATCAACATATTATACTTAATAATATTATGAATGTTAATTATATAATATATTTACCGAATAGAATAAATAATATTATATAAAAAGAAATCTTTATTTATTCTGTTACGTAAATAATTATTAATATTAACAAATATAACATTAATATCAATAGATTTTTTTTTTTTAATTTGATAATTTTAAAATATATTTTTATGTACAGTACTAATTCCAAATAATATATTTTCAAACATATAGTTAAAATTAATAACATTAAATGTTAAATTACTACTCATTTTGAAATCTAAGATAGATAGAGGATAATTTTCCCACCATCTTAGTTAATAAAAAGTAAGAGGGAAAGTTACTCAATAATTCAATAGAATAAATTAGACTAAAGATTAATCACACAACCGTTTCAAATGACCAAAACTTGTCAAGTTCAAAGTTCAAAGTGTAACTGTAGTTTTCATCACTCACCACATGTTTGATGTTTCTTTTGAGTTGTTGTTGACTGGTTTGTGACATTGTTAAAAGAAAAAAAGTGTGGAAACAGTTGATGCATCATCATATGCATGAGTTTAGTAACTGGTAACTGGTTCATATTCACATAGAAGTACATTACAAATTTGTATTGAAATTGAATTCATGTGTGTCAATAAAATGGTTATTTTGGAGAAGTATGCAGTGCAAAAGTGTTCAGGAGTTTTGAACTTTGAACATCCTTGAAGACTGTAAAAAAAACACTGCAGATCCACGTGTTCAACCCATACTCTCATTAATAATCTTAAATAATAGAAGAAAAAGAAAGAGAAAATACTTCCCTCACAACAGGACAACCATAAGACGCAACCTTATTAACTCCTTCTTCACTATTTCCTTGTACTTTTCTGGAAAAAACAACTCTTTACTTAATTATTTTAATAGTAAGCTTATTAAATTTTTGTTGAAAACAGAAAAGGACTCTCTCCACACTTCAATTAATTTTCTTTTCATTGTTTCAAAGCTACCACTTCATTAAGCATAAAAAAAGGGGTTACCCTTACATTTCTCTGCTTTTCTTTTCATTACCCACAAACAAAAACAAATCTTTCTCACAAACACTCTCTCTTGCTTTGAGAAAAAAAAAAATATGGGTGAAGAGCACCACCACCATGCACCGCCACCGGTTCAGGCTCCCCCGGCAGGTCCACCACCGCCTAATCTTGCACTTTCTAGAGGCCCCGTTTGGAATCCAGCTGAGCAACTCTTGCAACTTCACTATTGCATCCACTCGAATCCTTCTTGGCGTTAGTGTCTCTCACTGTTTTCATCCTTTTGATTATTTTTTGTGTTGTAAGATGGAAAAAAGAGATATGCTTGATGTCAAAAGTAGTTAGGAAATAGGAATCTCTTCTTCCAAAAGTTCTTTTTTTTTTTTCAAACTCAGTTTTGTGTCTCTATCATAAAAAAACAATTCTATGTAACTTGGTTTGTTTGCAGATTGCTTTTTATTACCTTTATTCCTCTCTGATTTTATTCTCTTAGGAAAAAAAAGGTCCATTGTTTTTTGCTCTTGTCAGTTTTGTGAATCTTTTAGGTGAAAAAGTTTATTAATTTAATTCTGGGATTCAATCTTATGATAGTATTGTGCATGTTTCGTAAAGTTTTCACCTTTTGTTTGTAAAAAAAAATTTGGCAGCGGAGGCACTTCTACTGGGTTTTCAGCACTACATTGTGATGCTTGGAACAACTGTTCTGATTGCAACCATGCTGGTTCCTGCAATGGGTGGGGACCATGTAAGTGAAATTTATAATATATAGATTATATTATAGTACTACTATTCTGGTTTCTGTTGTATAAATTATGAAATTTTTTCTATTTTTGGATAGGGTGACAAGGCTCGTGTGATTCAGTCATTGTTATTTATGTCTGGGGTGAACACACTGCTTCAGACTTTGTTTGGGTCGAGGCTTCCAACTGTGATGGGTGGATCATTTGCTTTTTTACTCCCAGTGTTGTCCATAATAAATGATTACACAGACAGGACATTCCCTTCTGAGCATGAGGTTTGCTTATGTTGCTAATAGTTTCTCACTTGCAACTTTTAATGATATACTTGTTTTTGAAGTCATTGTTGTCACAAGCATGTCCATTGAAAAAAGTAAAACTGAAAAAACATCCTGCTTGGTTTTCTGTTGGGTCCAATTGTAGACTGAGTTTTGCTTTAAGAAACTGAGTTGGAAATGAAAGTAAAAAGGAGAGTTGCTTTTGCTAACTCAATTTGCAAAATGAAATTTATTCAAACTTTAAGTTTGTAAACTTTGACCAGAACATGTTTGTAATTGTTGATGAAACTTACTTTTGTTGAATTCAATTGTACTAGGATATTCAAGAATATGAATTTTACCTTTATTTTTTGAAAAATGAATGCTAAGGAGTGTCATAATGATGCTTAATTCAGAATTCAAGAGTGAAAAGTTTATATTGGAATACTTAACTTTTTATTTTTACCTATGCACTCCTGCATTGGTTTCCAAGAAAAGCTTTCCATCCACTGAGTTTATAAGTAGTGGTTGAATCTGTCTCTTTTTTTGTTTATTTGTTTGAATGCAATGTTCAAGTGTTACTTATCTTATGCTTGTTATTTGTTCTGGGCTTTTGTTGCTTTTCCCTTACTGAACATTTTTGCACTTCAGTTTTGGTGGTGTATGTGTTAGGCTACTAATAGGTAAAACTGATAATTCTATCTACTCTACACTCTAATACTATAGGAAATATTTCTCTCTCTCTTCCTTTATTCCATGAAATTGGCTACCCACACCATTTGGGTAACATAAAAAGTGAACCTAACAATAATGCATATTTGTGAAATAAGCATTGTTGATAGTTACAAATTATAACAATATATCATCTCAAAGCATCTATTAAATGTGATTATAGGTGGTCACACAAAATCCTGCAAGTTGATGGGTTTCTTTTTAGTCATCTTGGGTTGATAGTTTGGGTCATGTTGCTAACAGTATGCTTTGTCTTGTTATTTGTTGACTGAATAATTTTATCTAACATGAATTATCACGCTGACATTTGTAGAGGTTCATCTACACTATCAGAACAATTCAAGGATCCCTCATTGTTTCTTCTTTCATCAATATCTTCCTTGGATTTAGTAAGACATGGGGAAATTTGACAAGGTAAACCTTTTGACTTGTTTTCCCTTTTTATTTTAAGTTCATGGTTGATGTCTAAAGTAGCATATAAAGTAACTTGAGAGTGTTTTTTTTTTTTTTAAATTATAAAATATTATCTTTTGGTGATTCTTCTTCATTAAACAGGTTGTTTAGCCCAGTAATCATTGTACCTTTAGTATGTGTGGTGGGTCTTGGTCTGTTCTCCAGGGGCTTTCCATTGGTAAATATTCCTAAAGCACTTCCTTGTGAGTTATTTATTATGGTATAAAATATAATTAGGAAGAGTTCATGAACTCATTTTTATTCTTCTATGCAGCTTGCAAATTGTGTGCAGATTGGCTTACCTATGCTTATTCTACTGGTCATAACACAACAGGTTTATACCTTATCTGAAACAATTTCTTAAAGAGTTTTATCTGATACTAATATACCCTTATTTTTCCTGGTTGGCAGTATTTGAAGCGTCTTCATCATGCTGCACATCATGTACTTGAGAGGTTCGCTTTACTTCTCTGCATTGCTGTCATCTGGGCATTTGCTGCTATCCTTACTGTGGCTGGTGCCTACAATACTGCTAAAACACAGACCCAAGTGAGCTGTCGCACAGATCGCTCATATCTTATGTCTTCTGCTCCATGGTATGTTCATTAAACAATCAATTCAACAGTTTATTTGGGTTTCAGTGCTGTTTCTAGAAATTTATAATAACATTTATATTGTTTTTTATTCTAGGATTAAAGTTCCATATCCATTCCAGTGGGGTACCCCCATATTCAGAGCTAGTCATGTCTTTGGGATGATGGGGGCAGCACTTGTCTCTTCTGCTGAGGTCTATCAACTATTCCTTAATATTTTGAATTCTATATGTAGTTCTAATGATTTTTATATGTTAATTCTCATTTTTGAAGCATTTGACAACTTTGCCTTCTGGAAAATTATCTTAACTTTATTTTTTTTATATGCCATTATTTTCTATCCTTTGTCATCAAAATGGTAATCTAATGTGGAGCTTTTTTCTTGATGAAATTTTGGATGCAGTCAACTGGTGCTTTCTTCGCTGCAGCCAGGCTTTCTGGTGCAACACCTCCGCCTGCACATGTGCTCAGCCGAAGCATCGGACTGCAGGTGAATCTTGCTTCTTAACAATTAATTTACTTGTTCTTTTACATTGTTGCAAAATCTTGATATGCATGTAATGTTTATCACTGACTCCTATTTTTCACCCTTCCAAATGTCAGGGCATTGGCATGCTGCTTGAAGGCATATTTGGTTCCGTTGTTGGTACTACTGTATCTGTGTAAGAAAGCAATGTCTTAAAAACTTCTCCTAGTGTCTGACAATAACAATATTTATTTAAGTTTCGGTTTCTCTCTTGTAAAGTGTGTTTTTTTTTTATCTATCAGTTTTTCCTTATTGGTTCTGTGGTTAATAACTATTATGTCCATTCATGGAAAGTTAGGTGGGTTGCAGGTCAGCTTTTAAAAATTTTTAATTATTAAGAACTTGAGTTATCAGTTGAAACATTTTGCAATCCTTCTTCGATGATTGTTCTAAACAACTAAACTGCTTAAGACCCTAAACCCTCAACCTGAGTATTTCTCCCTCATCCTATTGGTAGTTAATTACTTAAGGCTATGTTTTTTATTTAATCAAAATAGTTACACAAAAACATCATTTTGTTGACTACAATCCCAATTTGGTTAGCACTCAACACTATTCATTTGCAGATTATAAAAAATGGGGGGACCAAACCAAAACCCATAAAAAACTAAACAAACTTAAAGAAAGGAAAGTTATATACCTCTAAAAGTCTAAACTAATTAAGGATGTCATACTATCCCACCTAAATGATCCCTGGTTACTAATACCATATGCAGCAAACTGATCAACGCATCTATTGCATTCTATGTATATGTGAGAAGCCTGAAAGCTTTAAGGCTATGTTTGAATATCTTATGATTAGTGGGATGGTCTGAAATGGTAACCATTATTTTGATGTTTACAATAAAATGGAGGAAAGTTTTCTTTCCATTATTTGGAAAGTGAATGAAATGCAAAGTAGATTAGTAAATAATAAGTTTCCCTTCAATACCTCCAATTTGGGGTAAGAAAAATCAAGGGTTTTGGTTGGAATACATTCCACCAAGCTCCATCCACCTAATTCAAACAAAAGGCTACTTATATTATTCAATATTAATCAAAACATAGCCTATAAAGAGCTGTGGTTGTTGGAAATCACAAAATCTTGTGAAAATAAACTAGTGGCAACAGAAATTTATGCTTGGTTATTTTGTTTGTTGCTAGATTTAATTTATCCATGTGATGCTTTTTCTAGACCATGAAGCAAATAAATGTTTCATTTTTGCTTGAGCATTTTGTACTCTGTTTCTTTGCCTTTATCGAATGAATGGTCAATTGAAATGGACTTTCTAAGGCCACTTTACTAATGCTATATGTTCATGGGGTACATTCTTTCAAGCGCTATTTATATTTAATATTTAAACCTAAACTAGAACCGTATTATATATTACTTATGCTGGGCAATTATTTTGTATTCTATTCTGTTCTGATCATTGTGGATTTACAAATTATCAAGTGATTTTGTTAAGGAGGAGCATTTAATGTGGGCACATAGATGTTAAACTGAAGAGAATACTAGTACCAAGTTGTACTTCATAGGAGTGGAAAATGAAAAGGTGGGAGAGGGAAGGAATAAAATTTACAATGTATGTAGAGTCCTGATATATTC
The DNA here is from genome assembly GCA_016859785.1 of Macrotyloma uniflorum. Taxonomy (NCBI): domain Eukaryota; kingdom Viridiplantae; phylum Streptophyta; class Magnoliopsida; order Fabales; family Fabaceae; genus Macrotyloma; species Macrotyloma uniflorum. Next base: position 5,342,436 of record BDMB01000014.1, read on the forward strand.
CATTGTTTCTCCACTACTTCCATGAACACCCTAAGCTTTTTGTACGGTTGATATTTATCTCAGACATACCTTTTGATTTATTAGTTAATATTTGATAAAATCTATTTTATATAAATCTTAGTTTAAGTAGTGTGAGCTTTGCCAACTTCCACGTGCAAGAGGAATATTAGTAGAGATTGAGATTAAGAATTCTGTGTAATAATCTAACAAAACCTTTTTGACAATTGCAGTGAAAATGTTGGCTTACTTGGTCTAACACATATAGGGAGCCGAAGAGTAGTGCAAATATCATGTGGTTTCATGATCTTCTTCTCTATTTTTGGTACTACATTCCACCTGAAACCCATGTGGTTAGACTTCCCTTCCAGTTTTACATTTCTGGTGTAATCATTTTACTGTCTCTTTCAGGAAAATTTGGAGCCTTTTTCGCATCGATTCCCCTGCCGATATTTGCTGCTATATTCTGTGTTTTGTTTGGTATTGTGGGTAGGTGTTGCTGTTATCCTTACATAGATTACAATAGTTTTTTACCAGTAGACGCAAGCCTTTTATTTTATTATTGATTTTTCTGCAGCTGCTGTTGGGATTTCGTTTATACAGTTTGCAAATAGCAATTCCATAAGAAATATCTATGTTCTGGGCCTAACCTTGTTTCTAGCAATATCAATTCCACAATATTTTGTCACTAACACTGCACCAGATGGTCATGGTCCAGTGAAAACAGCTGGTGGATGGGTAAGTGACTCTTAAAATATCTTATTTCTACATTCCCTGTGATTAATTTGGCATATCAGCTTTCCTTAAGGTTATAAATGTGTAACATGTTTGAGATTAGGGAAGTGGAATAATTAGATGCTACCCTTTAGGAAATAATTTCTTCCAGTAACAGTATTTTGTGAGATCAGTGAATAGAAGTCTATGAATTATGCAGTAGAAGCTCAGGCAGTGTACTTTAATTTGATCATATTAGTATTTGAAGTGGAATCTCCATCCTTCTTGTTTTATATTAAGTGATTTTCCTTCTAAAATAAGATTGTTTGTTCAATTGTTTATTTGCTTGATAGTATATCCTTTGGACATGCATCCATCTGATTGATGCTACCTTGTTTTATGTCACAACAGTTTAATGACATTTTGAACACCATATTCTCTTCTCCCCCAACTGTGGCTATAATTGTTGGGACTCTTATTGACAACACACTTGAAGGCAAAATTAAAGCTGTGGACAGAGGACTTCAATGGTGGGATCCTTTCAAGAATAGGAAGGGTGATGTTAGAAATGATGAGTTCTACCGTCTACCTCTCAGGATAAATGAGTATATGCCCACCAGATTTCTCTAAAGTGCTCATATATGCTTGTACTTAACCCCTTCTGTGAGCTTAATTCTTAAAATTTCATGTACAATGACCTTGTAAAATATGGGTAATCAAAATTTTCCTCAGTGGCCAGAAGCCAAAATTTACCTTGTATAAAATGGATTGGAAAAGTAATTCTTTGGATAAACTACTCCTGGAAGATGCTGAAATTACTTTTCTCCTCTTATTTTAAAATACTCATGATTTTTTTAGGAGATAAATGAGTTGCAGTTTAGTCCTTTAGAATATAAATTGACTTGATTATAGTGAGTATTTGTCAATGTGTTTCCCTATGGTATTGTGCCCTTTCCTTAAAGTTTTCGTATAATCAATAGCTAATTTTTAAACATTTTGTTATTGGTTTCTGCATTTCAGAAGTTATAATGAAGTGTTAGATATTTGTATTGTTGTTTTTAAAATTCCATCTATGTTTATTGTGTTCAGTTCTGAGGTTTCAAAGTTGATAGTCGATATTGAAAACTTACTGCTAACTGTATTGAGAATTGTTTTGAGGAAAAATCTCTAATAATTTCATTTACATTAGAATAGATTTAATTGCAATACATTCATCTTTCAAGTGAAAAGAATGTATATTTGAAAATAGCAGGAGAGAAAAATGTAATATGAGCATTTTTTTACTGCAGGAAAGTGCAATTTATTCCAATTGTTTATATCCTAGTTTCTTTAGTGCAAAAGTTCAGTTTGAGATGGTAGATTTTGTTCATCAACAAGTTGGATGATGCCATGCTCTAATCAAAGACTTGGAATAGAGTATACGATTGTATCACTAACAGTACTATTATTGTTGTTTATTTTGTTCATCGTCCTCTTTTCTCTTCTTTTGACACATAATTTTGAAGCAAATTGATTTTCCTGAATTTTAAACTTTTTGCAACCTACACTTTCCACATAAGAACACAATGTTGAATGCATTTACCATTAAATACAATCTTTCGGTGTTCTTATTGTTTACACTGATGCAAGGTCACAACGACAGTGAAGAGTATGGTGTGTATATTTTTCTTATTTTATTCAAAACTTGAAAACAATAATGGTTTGTGTTATAATATGATGTCCAAATTTATGTTTTATTTATATAGTTTTAAATCCGATTGTTGGTCAGGTCATAATGAATTGATTAAGTCTTACTCTAAGAAAATGACCTAATTAATATAAATTCTAGTTAATTTAAATTCAGTTCTAGATAATCAGGTCAATCACCCTTCAATAGCATGAAGAAAAATCAACAAATTGAGTGGTGATTACATTTTTCTTGTCAATTGTGTCACTGTTTATCTATCTATCTATATATATTGCGTATGGGATGCATCATGCAATATTAGACAGCATGGGATGCATCATGCAATATTAGACAGCATGGCGTAATGCTACCCTAAGAAAATAAAATTATTTATGAAAGTCTTAAGTAGATATTTTTCATTGTAACCACTCAAATCAACCTTATCTGTTTATTTTTAAATAACCAATAATATTTCATGTATTGCACGGATATTTTATATACATGATTAAAAAAATGTCAAGTTAGATCAAAAGAAAAAGTTAGTATCTTTCTCATAAACTAAGGAATTATAATTTTGATTTTTTACCAAGATAAAACATTCATATGTTTAATCACATATTTTACTTCTTATGAAGTTTATATGTGGAAAACCAAACAGGATTTAAAAAATATTTAAGAAAATTTGTTGGCATAGAATAAATGTATTTTACTTTTTATTCTAAAAAAATAGACAATCAGCAGAATATATTTTATAAATCTTTTATTATACTTCTTGTTGATAGAAGAAATTTAAGCATTGATTAAATAATTAAATAAATTAATAAATGGTCTATTTTTAAGTATAAGGGCATAATATATAATTGTGAACATATTATATTTATATTTATGCATGTAGTAATTGTAAAGACAAAGTAAATTAAAATTCATATAAAAGAATGTTAATAATAGAGTGTCTCTCTTTTTATTCTTGGGGTAGAGAAGGGTATAAGTGTCTTTGAGAGTGGCACACAGGTTATGAAGAAATATTTTGAGTAGTTTTGCAGATGATGAAGTTGACCTTGACTTGCACTATTTACGGATTGAACAATGTGTGAGGATAAATAATCAAAGAAAGACATTGACCAAAGTAGCAATAATGAAAAAGAAGATAGATAAGAAATGGACCAAGGAAGCTTCAAGGTAGACACATGACAGCAACCTTTACGAGTGTGGTGAACTCAAATCCATCGGTTGCTTTCAGTTTTTGTTTTTATGCTTCTTTTTACGCGTTTTCTTGTATTAATATAGAATATGGCCTTTGGGTGGAGCCATGTGATGGCAACTGGTCGCACATGTACAATGTACATGTTCATAGATGATGATGGTGGCCTCAAAATTCCAACATTTGTCCCAACTTTCCAACTCAAAATGGGAAATGCATTTCCATTTGGAAACCTGTCTTTCCCATTTTCATTTTTCTCTAGCAGCCCCTAGTTATTTTATTTTATTTTTTAATCTTTGTAATCTTGTTTAACTTATTTCAGATAATCAACATTGGGAATGTGATTTTTGAAAGGATGCTTTTAGAAATTGAAACTACTTTGTTTGTTATCTAACTCAACTAATAATATCCAACTAGGGGTTATCACTACCTATTACTAAATGTTATGGTACTTTAGACTAGTGAAAAGATAGAGCCATACCATCACTTTTGGAAAAAGAAAATTTCCTTTTCAGAATTGAGACTATGAACAAGTATATACAATGAATTGGGGGAAAGTAATATTTCACTCTTGAAGCCAGTCCAGATCAAAGTGTTGTTCTGGTACTTGAATATGGACATTTGACTTTGCCATCTCAACAACATCGCTCCATGTACCATATACCTCCTCATCACAAATTACAAGCTGCAGAGATTGTAATGATACTGCAGACTTTGGTAAATACCTAATCATGGGGCATTCCCTCATGTCGATCTTCTCTAAACTTACTAATCTACCAATCTCTTTAGGGAAGCATGTCAGGTTAACACATTGAGAAATATCAATATACTTCAACCTCTTCATGTCACACATGCTAGGAGGAAGTGTTTCTAGATCTGGACAGGCATATAAACGGAGGATTTCTAGAGATTTTAGTTTGCCGAATTCAACTGGTAGTTGAGACAAATTGTGGCAGTTGGTGAGGCTTAAGTTTTGGAGTGACTTTATTCCACAAATGCTTGAGGGCAAGTGCGTTAGATCAGCACAGTGATCAAGAGTAAGCTCGGAGAGGTTAGGGAACTGTTTCCCATCCAAACTATTGTTAATCTTGCAGAGTACTATAAATAGTTTCCCCAAGTTATGCAAGACAGTGCCTGACAACTGCGGGGTGGAAACCTTTTCAAGCCAGAGACTCCTCAAGTTGGTCAAATTCCTCAGAACTGAAACATTGTGAAGGCGGGCATATGAGGTACTGTAGTTAATTACTATCAATGCCCTCAAATTTGGCATCTTATTGATGAAGGGAGGTAAAAAGTAATCACTGGATGTGAAATTGATAATCAACACTTCAGCTTTGGGAAAATCCAGTTCAAACCAGTCTATTTCTGTCATTTCACCTGCAATGTTAAATTTGTCACAAAGATGAATCACAGAGCAAGAGAGTAAAATAATAATAATTAAGAGTACTTGAGAGGCATTGATATATACCTGTGTTGATTGAAACAATCTGAGCTTCAAAGGGTCGGTCCTGGTATCTTGACCACTCCTTGGGGAGTAGTCCACTTTCCTCTCGTTGTGCCATAACTAACCTTCGGCGTTCATGAATGCTCCCGCGGTTGCTCAAAATAAGAGCAAGATCTCTCAGTATATCATGTTGAGTTACAGAAATCTCAAAGCAACTGCTATACATGCCCCCGGCACTGAAAAATTAAAATGACAAAAAGGGTATTAGAATAATGCTTTTATAATAGATAAATGAAAAAAAATGAACACATTAAACAAGTTCAAATGCATGTTTAAGTTTGCAATTTACATACCGTGCCTCTTTCACTAAGGTGAGAAGGTTCTTGTTCGAAAGCTCAACCACAATGGCATATGCTTCCGCCTCACGAATGTCATGGATTTCAACCCACATATTGATTAGAACTTCTAGAGGGATCTTTCTATCCTCAGGAAAAAAGCATAGATCCAAGAAGCACTCCTTGATCTTTTCTGGCAGGTAGTTAGTACTAACGGCCATTCTATCAATCAGATTGATTTCATAGGATTCACCAATGCTGTGACCTTGAGACAGCTTACTTTTAACACTCAACCAAAACATTTCATTCTGGTTCCGCAAAGAAGCTCCAATCACCTTTAGAGCCAGTGGAAGCCTTCCACACTCGGCCACAACCTGTTCCCCATCGGATGGATACAAACACAAAACAGGAAAGGAGGTAAGCGCACTTCATATATCACAGGATTTTGGTTTGAACACTTAATCAATAGTTACGGACAATGTTCACAATTTCAGTTCCATTCATTACCTGCTTGACCAAACTCACGTTAGCGCCCAAAGGAATTGACTTCTGTCCAAAAGCATGGTGACAAAATAAAGAGAGGGCATCCTCTTCACCCAGCAATTCCACATGATAAGTGGCACTAAAAAATGTTGGGAATCTGAATCGAGACACCACAAGGAATTTGCAGCCAGGAATTTTCCAGACAAGCTGCTCTAGCACGGAGAGCGACCACACATCATCAAGAACAACAAGAACTTGAGCTTCCCCTTTGCATTCAAACTGTGGCATCCATTGTGGAACAACGTAATTGCTATTCAAGTCTTGGTTGCCCATGACGTGTCCCCAGATCCTTGCTCTCAGTTGCTCCACATTTGGAGACTGTGACACAGTCAAAAACAAAATCCGGTCCTTGAAAAAACCTGCAAAAAGCAACTATTACACTCTTGAAACACTTCCTCACAAATACAAATTAAACAAACAAGAAATGCATTCACCCATTCCAAGTTATAAAACTGCAACCTTGTCATATCTAAATCAATTAAGACACACACACAAATAAGATTTGTTAATTACCATTGAACAAGATCCATCATCCCATGAACTAAATATAATCTCACACAAAGTATTGAAGAAAAAAAAAAAAAACACAACTGCAACAAGTATAGTTAGCATGAAACATGAAACTAACATCATCCCTCACCCTATGAAGTAAACAAAATCTCCCCCAAGGTTTTAAAAAATTCGGTTCACAACCCACTCTTCTTTTTTACAATATCAATTATTGTGATGAAACTACAAACACAACTCTTTTGAACAAGACTAAAAGTATCTTTCATAGGAATAATCCTGCTCCCCCATACTGAAAACTGAAATTAAAGACCACTTACTAAACTCAAACAATTTTGTATCAATTCTGTGTCAGTTGATTCATGCAAATCACTTGTTAAACTGAAACAACTATGTGCCAGTTGATTCAAGCGCTGAGTGGTAACTACTTTAGTGTTAAACTTTTATGATGAGTCACATTATCACGATCGAGATTAGTCTCCGAAGAGAGGGCTTGGAAGATAAAACTTTTTTGATGATGAGTGAAGGTGGATTGGTGGACTTACATCTGACTTGGTCATCTCTGCAGAGCTCTCTGGCAAGGGTGGTTTTCCCGGAGCCACCAATCCCACAAATTCCTACAATCCAATCAACATCACTCCTCGAGAAAACCATCTCCATAACCTTGTTCTTCCCGCAGTCCAACCCAACCCCGAAACCGTTATTCCCGTTACACCCTTCCACCCACGTCTCATCCTCCTGCATGCTCCTCACAGCCTCCTCCACCCAACCGCCCCCGTTCACCCCGATCTTCATCTCCCCGAGAAACCGCTCCATCCGCCGGTTCGACGCCTCAACCCGGTCGAACCGCTCCGCCATCTCAAACCGCGTGTGGTGCACGTCCGCAAGTATGTGCGCCTGCATGGGAACCTGCAGGAACCGCGTCACCTGCTTCTCGAGCTTCTCCATCTTCTTTGCGAGCTGGAAGTTGCGGTAGACGTTCCAGCGGCTGGAGGAGAGGGCCTGGTGCGAGAGCTCAACGCCGGAGCGCAGAATCTCGGAGAGGCGATCGAGCTGTGACTGGCGCGGCGCCGGAAGCTCCACGCCAGAGTATTTGATTTCCTCTATCATTGGAAGCATCTCGCGCACGTAGGTGATGAGTTGCTCCGCGCTGGACTTGCAGCGGAGGGCCTTTCGGGAAATTGTTACGAGCATTTTCCAGAGATCCGAGGTGATCTCGTTCGAGAAGAGGTCCATTAGGACCATGGTTGTGGTGCTGGTGTTGTTCTCTCTTCTCTCTTCTCTCTTCTCTATTCTTTCTTCTTCTTCTTTTTGTTTTATAGGAGTCAGCACTTGCTTGCTTTAGTTAAATGACGGTATTACCCTTCATTTTCTAATCATCGTTTCTCAATTTTCTCAGTACCACCAACAGTGTGCAGGCACACGTGACGTGACGAACTTCTGTTCTGTTACGACAGCAACATTCATTTCGGTCCGTTGGATATGCTCGACAGAGATTCAACTAACGGACAAACTGTTCGCTCTCCATCTTTGAACTTAATAATAATAATAAAAATAATAATATGTTTAATAATTATATAAATTAGAAATTAAAATTTTAATAATATTTTATTAAAATTACATTTTTCATTTTACTTCAATTAAAAAAAATTGAGACATTTTCTCTTTTTAATATTTTTTAATTATATTTATTAAAAATTCAGTATCAATTAAATATAAAATCAAATTAATATATATAAAATAAATATTTTATGAAAATAAATTAAATTTAAAATTAAATTTTTTTAAATTTATTGAGTCTCTCATTATCATGTTATTGTTGAACCACTCATATATTGATCTATTTTCGAGTTAGAACGCTATACAAACTTTATTTTATCGAATCGATTTTCACATGTTAAAACATTGTTCAAACCTTATTTTATCGAATTAATTTTATAAAAATGAATATATGAAATATAAATGTGTTTAAACATATTTTAAATATTATGCAAATATTTTAAAAAAATAGGAATATATATCTATTACTACTGTTTCCCCAAATTTTTACTACTTAAATTGAGGTACATAAATATTAATAACTAAAAGTAATTTAATTCTTAATATTTATTAAAATGATTAAAATAAAATATTTAAAAAATTAATACCCTTTAAATAAATGATTAAGTGTAAGCATTCGATACTTTTATTTATTTGAATCTATCTTTTTAATCAGATTGTGTTACTCACTATTTTTAGTTCTCTTTCTTCGTCCATAGAATATTCATGTGTCTTTATCCATTTCCTTTCACTGTGTATTGTATATGATATATTGTCAAATTCGTGGTTCTTTATTTTATCTTCATGAATAAATTTTTAAATAAATTTTTAGAAAAGGATGTTACTTCCGTCTAAAGTAAATTAAAGTAACCTTTCAAATTCAAAAGATAATTATGTTTATTTCATTTTCAACGATGAGATTGGTGTTCGAATATCTAATTTTGACCTATTTCATATACCCCCATTCCTATTTGCAATCATCAATGATATTGATTGAGACTTTTGGTACCAAAATGTTTTCTCAAATGGAAAACAAATTTAGTATAAAAATGATTAGTTTCTAATGATATAATATTTTATATTAATCCTTAAAACTTTAAATTTAAGCACAAGATGCATCTAGAAAAAAAAGAAGATAAATCTATATTTGTGATTTATGAAGATTATCACCATCCCATGAATTTTTCATTATTTTTAATTAATAAAGTTCTTAGTTTTATCTTCGTGACGTGAAGTTATTTGTAATATTGGTTTATTCAAATATATTATTTAATTATATTTTAAGAGAAAAAAAAGAAACTATGCATAATTTTTCTAGACGATTATCCAATGAGAAATGGATGTGTATAAGAAAATTTAATCACTTACCAAACTATTTAAAAGTCATACATATCTGGTTGAGGCTGAAAAATAATTCTGTATTATTCACATAAAATTATTAAATTTATATTTTAGTTCATAATTTTGTATTCAATTTTTTTATGGTGGAATTTAAATTTCATAAAACTTTATTAAGATGCTTAATTCAAATAAATTATCATTATTATTGAATTTTTTAATAATAATTAATGTAATTTTTATTAAAAATATGATAATAGTTGAAATTATGTTATTTTATGTATTTTTTAAAATTTAATAATATTATTAACCATATAACTTTAATTTAGGGTAATTTTGATTATTTATATTGATTTATAATATATAAATAATAATAAAAAATTAAAGAAAATATACTTAAATTATAAGAGAATGGAGATGGAAGAAGAAAAGAGATATGTAGATGCAATGAAAAGAAAAATAAAATGTTATGAGATGAAAAAAAAAAGAAAATGAAAGAAAATGAGACTAAAAATGATATCATGTTAGTATACAATGATAATGAGATGAAAAATATATATATAATAATAGTGTAATGAGAAATAAATATGAAAATATAAGACAATAATAATTTTAAAATAACTATAATAATATTTAAATACAATAATAATTATTTTTAGAATTGTATTTATATATAAATATAACGATTATTATATTTAAAATAATTTTAGTATTCATGACGACTTTAAAATTATTGTAAAAAAAATATTATTTTAAACATATTTTATATTAATCGGTCTAAGAAAACAATAAAAAAATTATTTTAAAATTAAAAAATCGATTAAAGTCAATTTTATTTTAATTTTTTTTATATATTTCTCTTTAAATCATATAATTTTGTTTGAATTTTAAATTTTAAATAGAAAATCGAATTAAATAAAATAAAATTGTTTATTATATTTAAAATATTTAAATATAAAATTACTATTTTTAAAATTAAATAATAATTAATAAATAAGTCTCATAAAAATAATTTTTTATTATATTATCTATATAATAGATAAAGAGACTTTTATTAACAATTTTTAAAAATTATATTTATATTATTGTTTTAATGTATTTTAAAGTTATTTTAATTTTTATTTAAAGAATTTATCACTGAGCTTGCATTAGTTCTAGGAACTTGAGGCACTTGACTTGGCACAGGTTATGGCACTTCATTCAAACTAGCAAAAGTCATGCCATGATTTTCACCATCAGGGGAATTTGGATTTTGAGAAAGATAATTTCCATTTCAAGTAGAAGTTATGTACAAGTATTCACAACAAATTGGAAAGTAAAACATCACAAGAACATACATACATATAAGTCACTCTTTAAGCCAGTCCAAGTCAAAGTACTGCTCTGATACTTGAATATGCACATTAGGCTTGGCCTTCTCAACCTCTTTCCATATCCCAGATACTTCTTCATCACAAATTACAAGTCGCAGAGACTGCAATGACAATGCAGACTTTGGTACATTTCTGATCATAGAACATTCCCTCATGTCAATCTTCTCCAAGCTTACTAGTCTACCTATCTCTTCAGGGAAGCATGTCAGGTTGACACATTGAGAAATGTCAATATACTTCAATCTCATCATGTCACATAAGCTGTTTGGAAGTGTTTTCAGATCAGGACAAGCATATAAACGAAGGATCTCTAGAGATCTTACTTTCCCTAGTTCAAGAGGTAAGTGAGTCAAATTGTGGCAGTTGGTGAGACTCAAGTTTTGAAGTGACATAATTCCACAAATGCTTGAGGGGAATTGGGTTAGATCATCACAATGATCAAGAGTGAGCTCAAAGAGGTTTGGGAAGACTTGGGCTAGATCTACCTCTTTTTCAACCAAACTGTTATTAATCTTGCAGAGGACAATAAATAATTTCCCCAAGTTTTCCAAGACAATGCCTGATAATTCTGGGGTGGAAACCTTTTCAAGCCACAGGCTCCTCAAGCTGGACAAGTTCTTGAAAACTGAAATGTTGTGAAGGCAAGCATATGTTGCACTGTGGTTTATTATTATCAATGCCCTCAAATTTGGCATTCTATTTATGAAGGGAGGTAAGAAGTACTCAGTGGATGCGAAATTAATGATCAAAACTTCTGCCCTTGGAAATTCCAGATTACACCAGTCCACATCTTTCATTTCACCTGCAATGTGAAACTCGTCACAAAAAAGAATAACAGAAGCAAGAAAAGAAAAAGATAATAAAAAGGGTATGTTAGAGAGGAATTGGGATATACCTGTGTGGATTGAAACAATCTGAGCCTCAAATGGCTTGTGCTTGCATCTCAACCACTCTTTAGGAATTCCATTTTCTCGTTTTGGCATAACTAATCGTTGGCGTTCATTAATGCTAGCACGGTTGGTCAAATTAAGGGCTAGGTCTCTCAGTACATCATGTTGAGTAACTGAGATCTCAAAGCAACTACTATGCATGCGTCCAGCACTGGTAGATTAAAACATCAAAAAGGTGTTAGAGTGACCTTATTGCTTATTTCCAACAGGTAAAACAAGAAAATCAACTAATTAAATCAGTTAAGATGATTTTTCAAGTTGCATACCGAGCCTCTTTCATTAAGGTGAGAAGATTTTTGTTGGAGAGCTCAACAACAATAGCATAAGCTTCTGTTTCAGGAATATCATGGATTTCCACCCACATATTGATGAGAACATCCAAAGGGATTTTTTTATCCTCAGGAAATGAACACAGGTCTAAGAAGCATTCCTTGATTTTCTCTGGTAGGTAATTGAAACTAATTGCCATTCTCTCAATCAGATTGATTTCGTGGGATTCCCCAATACTTCGGCCTTGAGATAACCTGTTTTTAACACTTAACCAAAACATCTCAGTCTGATCTCTCAAAGAAGCTCCAATCACCTTAAGAGCCAAAGGAAGCCTTCCACACTCACTCACAACCTATTTGCCGTTAGACACAAGAAAGTACAAAGTAAGTAAAGTCCATTCATCACTCTACTGGTTTTGGAACTAAAATCATTTCTTAACATAGAAACGAACATGTCAGCATTTACATAAAATCTTTTAGTTGGTATTTAACATGATTCTGTATCATCTAAGAGGAATCTAAACAAGCTACTAATCACCATGCAGTGACAAAGTTTACAATTCCAAACCATACATTACCTGCTTGACCAAATTCTCATTAGCACCCAAAGGGATTGATTTCTGTCCAAAAGCATGGTGACAGAACAAAGACAGGGCATCCTCTTCACTCAGCAATTCCACTTCATAACTCAACACCGTTTGGAATTTAGACCTGGACACCACAAGAAACTTGCAACCAGGTATTCTACACACAAGCTGCTCCACCACAGATAGTGTCCACACATCATCCAAAACAATCAGAGTTCGAGCTGCTTCGCTTTTGCACTCAAACTGCGGCATCCACTGTGGAATCACATAGTTCACATCCAATCTCTCGTTGCCCATAATATAACCCCAAATCTTCGTCCTTAGTTGCTCCACATTTGGAGACTGCGACACAGTCAGGAACAAAATCCTCTCCCTGAAATAACCTGCAAAATAAAACGTTAAACACTTCCCAAAATAAGCAAATAACTAAACAAGAACCCATCACTTCATAATTCACTTTCCTCCCACCAAGTCCCATTATCTATTCATCTATCATCCAATTTGATGCTATAAACCAATCCAATCATATACACAAAACTTGGGTGCAAGTATTTTTTTTTTTTTTTTTTTTAATTTTCTAATCAGAACTAAAATTTCTTCTCGATAACACTTTCTTCAGAGACCAAAGCAATCAATTACAGAAAGCAATCTTACTTAAATACATGACTCAAACTTAAAATAAGTGGTTAAAGAGTAAAGAATATGTAACATTTGATTCATGCATAGAAAAACTCCACACCAACTAATCTATGCATGGAACAATATCGTACATGTTATCTTCATTGCATGAATTACGAGGTAAAGCTTTAATTCTGACTATAAATAACTTTCACGTGCTTAAATTAAGGAACTTGACTTCACCAGATGAACTTACATCTAACTTGATCATCTTTGCAGACCTCTCTAGCGAGAGTGGTCTTCCCGGAGCCGCCAATCCCAGTAATCCCGACAACCCAGAGATCTTCCCTCCCGACAACCATCTCCCTAACCTTAATCTTCCCGAGTCCCAACCCAACGGCGGAGCTTCCGTCAAGAACATCCTCATCCACACTCCTGACAGCCTCCTCGACCCAGCCACCGCCGCCGACGCCAATCTTAATGTTCCCGAAGTACTGCTCGAGGCGGCGGACGGAGTTGTCAACGCGGTCGAAGCGCTCGGCCATTTCGAAGCGCGCGTGGTGGACGTCAGCCAATATGTGGGCCTGCATGGGGCCGAGGAGGAATTTGGAAACGGTTTTCTCGAGCTTGTCCATCTTCTTGGCGAGGTGGAGGTTGCGGTAGACGTTCCAGCGGCTGGAGGCGAGGACCTTGTGGGAGAGGTCTACGCCGGAGCGGAGGAGCTCGGAGAGGCGGAAGAGCTGGGACTGGCGCTGGGCGGGGAGCTCGACGCCGGAGTACTTGATCTCCTCGATGATGGGGAGGAGGTCGTGGATGTAGGTGATGAGCTGGTCGGCGCTGGAGCGGCAGAGGAGGGACTTCCGGGAGATGCTGATGAGCATTTTCAGAAGCTCCGTGGCGATCTCGCCGGCGAAGAAATCATTGAGGGCCATTCCGTGGTGTTAGCCCCCTCACACTCACTCCACTCACACCTTCTGGTGCTTATGCTCTGTTTTCCTCTGTTTTCTCTTCCACATTTTTAACACTTTCTTTTCCGTTATTTCGCTCTTCTTTCCTACTCTAACTTCTTTCTATTTCCAACTTTCCAAAACTCTTTTTCATTCACTTCTTCTAATTTTGTCTCTTATTAATCTACCTCTCACACACACACACACACACATATATATATATATATATATATATATATATATATATATTTTACAGTTTAATTAAATCAAAACTAAAATTGGAAATGAGTCAGATTTAAAAAAACAAATTATAACAATATTTTAATTATGAAAATAATATGAATAATTGTATAATAAAAATTGCCAAATTTTACAAGAACAAATTAAAAGTATATTTAAAGTAGTTGATTGATAATAAAAAATTAGATTGGATAATGAAATTAGCCAAAATCCTATTCAATTGAACACTGTAAATTTACACTAATTTTATTAAAAATTATCAATTTATATGAAGAACTGGATATGGAAAAAGAATAATATCTAAAAAAACATAAAAAAACAACATTAAATTAAATATAACATGTATCTCCAATTTAGCAACTTGCATTACATTTTTTATACCCTAAATAACAAGTCCACCCTAATCTAACTATGAACAAATTTGGTTAAAAACATGATCAATCTTTTAAAAAGCAAAAATATTTACACAAAAAAAAAAAATTTAAATGACTTAATAAAAAATATATAAACAAAAAATCAAGTAAAACACCAAATTATATACCCCAACCCTAATTTGGTTTAAAAAATTACTATATTTGTTTAATCTCTATGCAATACACCAATTTCACCCTTTTTTGGTGAAAAGGGATTTTAAGGAATTAGGGATTGGAAATTAAGTGATGTCAAAAGTGCACTTTTCAATATTTTTCTAAACTTCACCACTTAAGTAATCAATGGAGATGAAAGACTCACTTTAAGAAAATACTTTAAAAGACTCAAAAGTTTACATAACTTTTCACTTTCTTCTTTCTTTTTCTTTTCATGGTCTTGATTTTCATTTTTCTCTGAAAAAAAATAATACTTGTTTGAATGAATGGTAGATGTAACATTCTAGAAGATGGCATTAAGAAAATCAAATCATTGAAACTACAATGTTCCATTTGGTTCAATAGAGGAAAAAAAAGAGAAATTTTAATAAAAGAAAAAAAAGGGGAAAAGAAGATGTAATTAAAATAGTATTTATATCTATAAATATCCGTTATTTGATTAATATACTTTATTTAATTTTTTTTGGATCAAATATAAAAATAGAATTATTAATGAAAAGTATTAATAATTAACTAATGGTTTAAAATTTGATTTTATAGATTTATTTAATTTATACTTTTTTTAATTTAATTTAATTTTTAACTTCTTATTATAATTATTTATATTTTAAAAATTTATTTATATTTATATTTTAACAAAAATAATTTTATTTGTATTAATATTTTATTATTATGGCAATGAGATGAAATAAGAATGTGACAATAAAATAAAATAAGTAGATCTATAATATTAATACGATGAGAGAGAAAAACATAAAAAATAAATAAAGTTAAAAAATAAAAAATAAATTATTCAAAACATAATTTTAATAATAATAATAATAATAATTATTATTATTATTATTATATAATCGTGGTCATATAAAATTACTCTTAAAGTATAAAATTACTCTTATTTGTACAATAAAAATTCAATTTAATTACAAAAATATTTCCTTATTTAAAAAAAAAATCTCTTAATAATCATGGTTTGAAAAATATCGTTGTAAATTATTTTACATTTATTTTCTAAATATTTATGGTTTTGAGTTTCAAAGATAAATAAATTTATTTTTACATTTACAATATTTTAAATTACTTATTTTTTTCTCCGTATACTCTAATATCTAAAGAAAAAAAATTATTTCTGTTACAAATTAAACAATATATATTTAAAAGAAAAATCTCCCTTCTATGTGACCTTACATTTGAATTAATTTTATAAATTGAGTATTGTTTGATATATAAAAAATAATAAAAAAAATAAAGATAAGAATTCTATGTTTTTTTAATAATATTCTAACTTTGCATTTAATTTTTCCAAAAAAAAATAGTCTAAATAGTTAAATAAATTAATAAAATTGTAGGACCAATTATTAATTAGCATAAAAAAATTAATAAACATGAAAAATTTATGTAGTAGGTACTATGCTAAACTAATTTTATTAATTATTAACAACTCAAACTTCTTATGGATTATTACTCCATAAATGAAAAGAATATGAGGTAAAGAATGGATGTAAAAAGGACTATTATATTAATAGTCGAGTTTCAAATAATTTTATCAAAAGAGAAAATTAATTATAAGATTAAGTCAATATTAATATAAAGAATATGTATTAAAATTAAAAAATATAAACATAAAAATATAACATATATTGAATCTGGTGGTGTTACTGTTCAACCATCAATGATAAGTTGAGTGTATAATAAAAACACTACCATTATACAAAAAATATTATAAAATAAAAAACATGATCACTAACTATTGGAATGCATAATTTGATGAATCCAAAAAGGACCCGTTGACTTGTGCAATGTCCATTATACCCATTGGCAAACCCTAGATCATGGAATATGGATAAATTTAACATTTAAATTCCATTCCAATGTGGAAGAGTGAGTCAAAAAGAGAATTATGTGATGCAAAATTGCACATAGACTTCACCTTAATTAATGGTCTTTGTCTCCACTCCAAGTACCTCTATTATTATTATTATTATTATTATTATTATTATTATTATTATTATTATTATTATTATTATTATTATTATTATTATTATTATTATTATTATTATTATTATTATTATTATTATTATTATTATTATTATTATTATTATTATTATTATTATTATTATTATTATTATTATTATTATTATTATTATTATTATTATTATTATTATTATTATTATTATTATTATTATTATTATTATTATTATTATTATTATTATTATTATTATTATTATTATTATTATTATTATTATTATTATTATTATTATTATTATTATTATTATTATTATTATTATTATTATTATTATTATTATTATTATTATTATTATTATTATTATTATTATTATTATTATTATTATTATTATTATTATTATTATTATTATTATTATTATTATTATTATTAGAACATAGCTTTATTTTTCATTTTTGTTACAAGGGAAAAAGTGGCATATATTATTATTATTATTATTATTATATATCCATAGAACATAGCTTTATTTTTCATTTTTGTTACAAGGGAAAAAGTGGCATATAACATTAAGGACTTTGTCTTGGGGGAGGTAGGTTTACATTTTGTCCCCGGTTGAAGCAACACCATCCACCAGAATGCTGAAGTCAATTCCAAGAGTTCACAATGTGAAAATTGAAAGGTTACATTTGCCCTCAACATCTAGAAAACTTGTAAAGAAAACACTTATCAGTTTTCACACCCTGTTATGTGAATCTCTTTAATGAGCCTTTTCAAAATTTCCTTAACAAGCAACGAGGACAGAAAGTAGATCCACCACCAAAGAAAAATATGCTGACTATATATGTGATCATGATACTGATTTTTCATGAGTTATCAAATGAATTTGCAAGTGGTGACAGCCCACCAAGACACACCTCCACCCCTTAGTCTTCAAATTGAGACAGCAAAGAAAAATATAGTAAACAAAAAAGAATGCAATCCTTCATAGGGGAAAGCAACCCCCAAAGGAACCTAATAGCCTTTCAGAATAAATGTCTAGCTTGTCATGAAAAATAATGATAAGGTATATTTCATACTCAGGCCTTACAGTTAAGAGCATCTACTATGTTAGAGTTTTTATAAAAAAATTTAATACAGTCTTATTCTTCTATTTTAGATCAATCGCAACATGTTATATTTCTTTTAAATAACTATTACAAGTTTGGCGTCCATGATGAGATTTTATAAGAGCTTAAACTTATATAATTTTTTACTTGCATTTCAATTCCCTCTGAAAATTGGTGTTATCAAGAATTGTTGTTGTTGATATTGAAAAGTTGTTTTCTATTCTTGAGATCCAAGATCTTAAGTATACTTCAATCTTAAATTTAAAACTTCTACTATATCACATTAACATCAACATGCTCCAGTAAAGTTTTTTACAAGACCTGAGTCTTAAATTTAAGACCTTTATTAAGAACTCTGCATTGGAAATGAATTAAAAGGGAAACCAACATCCTTTTAAGAGTATATTTCTCATGCACTTGAAAATTAAAAGTTTGAATAAACCATTAACTTGGATCCCCAATTACTGCTCTATTTCTTAAGGAATGTTTAAAGTAATGATAATTTCTGAAATATCAAATAATCATCATTTTAATATATTCTAATCAAGTTCAAAAATAAAATTGAAATTTGTTAGTATTTCAAGACTTTTTTTAACTTGTTTCTATGGTTGAATAATACTTCAAAGGTCAAACTACTAATCTAAGTTTATTCTGCTGTGACGCTGCTGATACTATATGAATTATCATTCTTCAAAAATTTAAGTTTTTAATTTTACCATACACTTGCTACATAGGTATTTGATTTTGCCATGGAAAATTGAAGTGAGAAAAAAAAAATGCAAAACTAATAAGACACTTGGTAATGTCATAAGCAGCACAAGGGGGAAAAACAGTTTCGGTGCACGTTTGATACAATCTTCTTACATAAGTCTAGGCTGTCAAAAAACAGTATATGAAGCTTCCACCATCTGAGAATTGATATAGACCATCTTAAGTTCTCAACCCTATTTAACAAGGGGTTTCCAGGATTCGAAACCTCGTAACCTTATCATTGACAGAAAAACAAACTATGGTCAAAGAAAAGAATTCACTGCATCAAAATTGGTCCAAGAGAGATGAAAAACAGCAATTGGTATAGAAGTATTACATTCTGTTTATAAAATCCTAAACCAAAACATAGACATCCATATCACAGGGGTGGAGCCCTGGCACCCGCAAACGGGATCAGTAATGGGCTCTTGTCTCGCCGATACCTTTCACTATAACCAAACACTACAAAAAATATTTTGAAATATTTCTTCACCAAATAGGGCACACCACTAGATCTTCAGGTTAGACCAAGAATTCGACTCATCAACTTTACATCTTTCATTCTTTCTACCTTATGAGTAATTATCAACTACCTAAGCTTTCTTACAGCTGAGATGTTTTGCCTACAGAATATGGCCACCATCATTATCATAGTGATTTCCGTTCTCTTTCACGAATAGTGCCACTATCACTATGTTGTACATTTCGTTCCAAATGGTAAGAGTAAGTACAAAGCTATCATGTATAAGTTTCATTACTCACATGCATCTTCTTTCACTAGTCATCATAAACCCAGGAGCTGACACGAGAACGACGACCTACAGATCCTCCTGCCATTTTTGAGTCTAGCAATTGGAGTTGTCTTCTAATCCATGGAGGATCATATTCACTGAGCCACAGAACTTCACCAGTATCCTTGTGCTTAAAATCGGGCTGTTTTGGATTTAACTTGCGCTCTCTTTGATCCCACCACTCATTTGGATTGGCAAAAAACACTTGCCAAAGGTGAAGCCGATTTTGATTATTTTGCAAGCCAACCTTGGCTATATTTCGTTTCCGATGAGAAGAATAGGAGCAGGAAAATGCATGAAAAATTGAAAATAAATCAGTTTAAGACAAATGAAGCAACCATAAAAATTGTACAACCAACTCAATCAAGAACAACACAGAAGCTTACGCTAGCAAAAATCTAAAATGGGGATATGAAGGTGAGAATAGAATATTAGTTTATCCCAAAATTTAGCTAAACGGACTTCTATGTCTTGAAGTGCATAGCAACACCTAGTCTAGTAATAATACTTCCCAACGAAAGTGATTACTTAATATGCATAAAAATTCATAAGATTTTCCACAGATTCCTTATCCTTTGTACCCACTAGATATACAAAATCAATGTCAGCATCCAAATCTGTCTTTTTTTCTCTTTTCTCACTAGAATAAAATTCTTTCTATCAATAGAAAACAACTATTCATCTCCACTTGCCAGTGCTAGAAACTTTGTTTGTAAATAAGAATTTGTCTTAATTCTTTAACATCACCAACTACTGAACTACTTGAGAAATGTTTCAGCACTAGCAAACAAGATGAATAATCAAAGAATAACAACAGTTCTTGGCATTTGTATGAACTTAAGCAACCAACAAAACATACCTTCAACAGATTCCAACTTCTTGTGGCATTGATAACCGGAACTTTGAGTGACAAACTTGAACTCCTTCACATGTAGCTGTAGAGAAGTAAATGCAAAATTTACACACAAAAAGAGGGAGAAATGTCACATGATGCAGGTTAAAATTTTCAAGTGATGACAAGTGAGGAATTTGAGCATCGAACAACATTAGTAAATTTTCAAGGATAGGAATTTACAAACATGAAAATAAACTATTTAAGACCCCGTTCTCAAGAAGATGAAGCAATAGGAAAAAGAGGAATCATTTGGCATGAAATATCCATTTATCAATACGATATCGATATGGGATAGAAAATCTATTGCGCGAGAGGATATTAGCCATCTAATAGCATCTTTGGATTTGTTTCAATTACAAGAGAAGATTGCTTTTCTTTTCTTTTCTTTTTTCTTTTTTTCTCTTCAAAAGATATTGAGTACAAGCTACTTTGAACATAAAATAAACTAATTCAACCACACACTAAATTAGATATTTATCACAAAGACTTATTAAAGGATCATAGTAGCTATACTGCGAGTACAATCGCAATAAGTTGATACTCATAATCTGGTTTCACGCAGGCACACAAAGAAAACTTCATATTATAAAGTTCAAACCATGATTCAAGAGAAAATGTAGTAATGCTTTGAACTTAGTAAAATTTTGATTAAAAATTTCATCAAACAGAAAATCCAAGGATAAAATTGCAGCAATGGACGACAATTAGTTCCACCAAACAGAAAATGACGAGGTAACAACATTTCAATTTCAATTGCTTGTCAATTGCCACTCTAGTACAAGAAATAACACATGCAAACCCGAGCATCATTCAAACAATAACCCAGAACATAAGTACACACATAAGGCATACCAAAATAATCAAACTGTGAAATTGAACCTCAAAAAAGACTCTTGTTTTCCTATAGTATTGCGTAAAGGTTTTTACACTATCTAGCAATTACAAATAATTCTAGATACAACTTTTAGAGGAAATTACATTGACACAACCTGAAATTTCATCAAATTACCTCCTATTCCTCTCCCTCTTTTCTACTCCTATACTAACCCTCTTGTTTGAAATACATTACACTGATTACCCAAGAAATACATAGATTACTATACTCGTTAGAAGAGTAATATCAAGAGATTTCACCAACTGTAATTTGCTCTAACATTTAAAGTAATTATCCCAACAAGTTATCAGACATCTACTAATACTGCGTAAATAACCTTGTAATTCAACCGAGGGATTCCACTGGCATCAGGTTTAGTGTAAGAACCCAAAGAACCTGAAGCATAAATAAAATCATTTGGTTTCAAGTGTTCCAAAGCAAGTTCTGCAACACCGTTCCACATCATCAGAAGCACCCTGGTAAACAAAACGCACACAGCAAAATGTCGTTTCTGTCACAATCTCCCAACCAAAGCAATAAAAGCTGTAAGCTTCAATTGAATTGAAATCAAAATAGTTTCAGGAAAAAAAAAAAGCACCGGAAAAAGGGGCTATTTGGTTGGTTGGATCTTCGAACCTTGAGCCCAGTGTGAACTCCGAAGTCACCGGTTTTTGAGTTAATACGCGCCGGATCGCGCGTGACAGAGCCGATGAAGCTAGCGGTGTTCTCGAGGCGCGGGTTCCACCGAATAGTGGGGGGACGCTGGAATCTGAGCGCGTGGAGATAAACAGCGCTGCATCCCGTACCGGTGTCGTCGAAGGAATGACGATTGTGAGTGGAGAAGGGAAAATATGGTGAAAATATCGATGGAATTGGATAGCGTTTCGTGAAGATGAACGATTTTGTTTTCATAGGCTCCGACGATTCACGCCGATTCCGGCGATCAGGCTGGTCATATATTCGCCGGCGACTTTGCTCTCCGGTTTTTTTGGAGAGTAGGTTACTTGTTTGCACCTAATTTTGGAAATCCTAATTTTTACTTTGAAGAGGAAGTTATATATGGTTGGGATTGAGTTTTGTATTTTTTTTTTAATTAATCAAAATTAAATCGGATTAATTGGATTATAAGTTTTTTTTAAAAAAAGGATTTAGAATTCAATTCATGATGAATAGATTAGGTCATTCATATATTGGCCAATTAACATCTAATGGGAAAATTTTAAATAAAATTCAATGTTTATAATGAATATATTTAAAAAATATTAATTATAAGCACGTAATCAAGTATATTTTCATATAATATTCATAATAAAAAAATAAAACTCAAATTAAAATAATTATACTTTTATTGATGAGGTGGAATTTATAGAATATATGAATAGAATTTACATAAATGATATTTTTTGTCAAATATCTCAATAGTAATTTTTTTAAAAAATAAATCAATATAAAAAAAATTTTTTATCAAATTATAGTTGGATATATAAAATATGGGTTTTACATTCTTCTAAATAAATTCCC
Organism: Macrotyloma uniflorum; assembly: GCA_016859785.1. Lineage (NCBI taxonomy): Eukaryota > Viridiplantae > Streptophyta > Magnoliopsida > Fabales > Fabaceae > Macrotyloma > Macrotyloma uniflorum. Next base: position 5,365,188 of record BDMB01000014.1, read on the forward strand.
CCTTTTGTAACTTGCCAACACATGTCATCGCAATGACATGTCTTCACTCCAGTATATCAGAAACTCTGGTAGACTTTTTGGTAGCTTGAAGAAGCAAATTGGTAATGAGACTCATTCTACACAAAATCTTGGTAAGGTTACATAAATCATTTTAGTTATATAGGATAGTCACATTTCATATATACTAATTCATATTTTGTTCATCATTGTGATATATTTAAATAAGATGTATGTTCAAAGCTATATTAATTGTATTAAACATAATTTTCAATACTAAATGAAAAAAACATTGAAACTTATATGAAAATGGAACTTTTCATACTATGATTTTTTTATTACAAAAGATAATTTCCTCTAAAAATATAATATAAAATTTTAAAAGTATATTCAAAGTTTAATAATATTGTAATCATGTAATCAATAATGTTATGTGATGAAAAATTAATGAAAATTTTATTTATACTTATTTGGGATGAGAGTAAACATTAATTCTTTATGTGTGTCTATTTGAGATTGAAGTGAAAAAGATTTTTTAAGGGATTACGAGTTTTGAATTGAAAAGACTCTTTACGAAATTATTAATTTTGAAAAAAAAATTCTTTAAAGATTATTAGTCATGAGGTGAAATAAAACTTTTGAAGGAATTATATTTATTGTTCGGTAACCATTAAGTATGATAGGTGTTAGTTTTTGAAATTAATGATTTCATATAATTTTTTTAAGGAGTTTATCTACAATATTAAGTGCATGTGAATAAATAAGTGTGATGAATGCATGTAATTAAACATATTTATGATTACAAGCATATTCAGATATAATTAAATAAGTGACTATGATTATGAAATTATAGATTGTATATTAGTATCATTAATTTTGTTTATATTAATTTATCCTTACAATTTTTATGTTTGTATTTTTGTTAATGTTGTGATCCGGGACGGATCTAGAGGGGACCAGAGGGGCCACTATCCCCCTAACATTTTAGTTTTTATTTATTATTATATACAATTATAATTAAATTATGAAATATATTATCTCATATAATATACAAATATTATATATAGATTAAATCTAAATAAAATTTTTTTAATTTAAAATAATTAAATATATAATCTTATATATAAAAGAAAATATTTTGTCCAATACTAAAAAGATAAGTTTTTATATTTGTACTGTATATCTTTTTAACAAATATCATCAATTAAAACAAAAATCAAAACATACTAAAATAATCTTTTATATTATATATATATATATATATAAATATATTAGAAGATTGTAGAGTATTAAAAACTAAAAAATACGAAATTCAGTAATAAAGTAGACATGATGTCGACCATGTTTTTGTTGTAATGAATAAATAAGGTAAGAAATATTCTTTCTTTATTATTTGTGTTCACTATTATAATATATTAGTATGCGTAATATAATATTTTTTTATTTGATATCAATTCGTTAGTTATTTTAATGTTTTATGATACTTTATTTTGATTCGATGTTAAAATATTGAAAATTTAGCTTAAGGTCTAGAAATGTCTAAGAATATAATTATAAACTTATTTTTTAAAAAAAGAGAAATTGATAGGATTATTGAAATAACATCTAATCTACTAAATTTAAATTCAACAAGTAATGTTGAAGAAAATAGTGTTGATGAACAATCCACAATGCAAAAAATTTATCAACATATTCAACAATCTCCTTCTTTTTAAATTACGAGGATAAAAAAAAATTGACATTGATATTTTGATATGTAATCTTGGAATGCGTCACAAATTTATGATTATCTTATGAATCAAATAAATGAAATTCGCAGAGCTTATAAAGTTTGGATCGTATCACTATTTTATGAATGCGTATCTTTTTTTTATTTAAATAATTATTCTTATAAATTTTTAAGCTATTTGATTTTCTTATTAATTGCATGATTATTTACATTGAAAAAAAATTACTTATTATAAAATTCAATACAGATATAAGAATTGAATTGATGATTTTTATAATATGAAACATAGTTAAATACAATTAAAAAATTAAATAAAATAGATATATTTGACCTTATATATATAATTATTTATATTAATTTTAAATATATTTAAATGATTTATAATTTATTAATGATTTTATTTATTATATTTACTTTTATATATAATTAATTTTAATATATATATATTAGTTCGGTCTCTCTTATCTAAAATTTCTTATTTCATTCCTGATTGTGATAATTTTATCTTTACACAAAAACAAATAACATAAAAACAAGTAAAGATAAATAGTAATTTTACTATAAATATTAAAAGTTTTATTACAATATAATTTGAGAAAATATTTTGTTATAATATAATATAAATTTATTTATTATGCATTTTGAGATATATTTAAAAATAATAAAAATTATAAATAAATCATTATTTTTTTATAAATGAAAACATATATTTTTGAATTCGTTATATTTGTTAGATTTTTTTATCTCTTTTTCTATATTATATCATATATTTTATAAACTTATAATTTTTTTTATTTTTTCTCTAAAATATAAAAGAGTATATTGAATGGTATGAAACACTTTTTTTTAAATCTTAAGAACTTACCATTAATAGATGTGCTAATAAAATAAGGAATAGCCAATGCAGCAATGTAAGAAAGACAAGTAGAAAATGGTAGTTCATTGCACAACTAACTCTAAATTCAACCATCAAATCTTTTTCACTTTAAAGGCAATAATCTTATATGTCAATTCCTATGATAAATAATAGTTACAAGAACCCCACAAATCTTTCCTAGATTTAAGAGAAAAAAGAAAAGGAAAAAACCATTAGTTAACAACACAACTGAAATTAAATAAAAAAATAATAATATTTTTATCTCCTGATAAAAAAAATTATATTAGTTTAATTTTTATAAAATTTAAATATAATCTATTTTTTTAACAGATTTAAATAAACATAAAACAAGAAAGATTTAATGTAAGAATTAATAATAAGTTCATGTTTATCCTGTCAAATTTTTATTTACATATTTGTTAAAAATTTAAATTAAAAGAATATATTTCAATTTTATAAAGATCAAATTAAAACAAAAAATTCTATAAATATTATTTTAATCAATTATTTATTTTATAAGAACTAAAATAATTATTTAAATTTAAAAAAAAAGAAGTAAATCACTGTATTAAGTCCAAAAAGTGATATTTTAGAGTGACCATTTTTAACTATTTATAATTATTAAAGGGCGTTAAAAATCAAATTAATACACACAAAAAATCGATTAATATCAATTTTTTAAAATAATTTCTTTTATCCAAACTTAGATTTCAATTAAAAATTAAGAATAAAATAAAATAATTTATTATATTTAAATGTAATTTTATATATTTAAAATTAATTAATATCTAATAAGCATATAAATACATATGTTTTTTGAAAGATTTTTTATCTTTGAATTATATTTTATTTATAATATTATTTAATTATACAATTAAATAATTTATTTATGAATATAAGAGAAAATTAAAATTACAAATTTAATAATAATCATTAAAAAATTTATAATATATTTTTTATTTCAAATTTTATTCTAAAACATTTGATAATTTTAAAAATTTATAATTATTTTTTAAAAAAAGTATTTAAAAATTTTATGATAATAAAATTTAAAAAATCACAAAATATTAATTTAATTTGATTTAAATTTTATATTAAATTGAAATTAAATTATATTAAATTTTTATATTTATTTTAAATAATTATTTAATAGAAAAGTTGAATCAAACTCAACAACAAACACTTCAACCTACATTTAAATTTTTCTATTTTCTTAAGTTTATTTTTTTAACTAAATTTTACTCCAATTTATTTTTCAGAGGTGTTTTCCACGAAGCCGTGTGAAGGTGTCGGTGCCTTGTCGGGACAGGAAATGTTTCATACTTTACATCTTCTTGTCATATGTATTAATAATGTCCCAATTTTTAAAATTTTTTTTTATCACATTATATTTTATTTAATTCAGAACTAAAATTAATTTCCGGTAAAGGTTTACATTGACAGAAAAAAGAAAGATACATAGCAAGTTTTATATAAAATTAAATCCAGATTAATTTTGACAAAATAAATTTTAAATCATTATAAATAATAATAAATGTGTACTTAATTATATCTTAACTACACATTTTATATTAAATCGTGAAATTCATTTTATGAATGTTACGAACATGTGTGATTATAAAGTTCACACGTGAAGTGAACATTATAAATTGATTTCAATATTAAAATAATTCTAAAGCACAATTATTTACATATTAATGCTTCTATTCTAATATCATACGAGAAGAAAAAAAATAGAAAATAATTATAAATTTATCTCATCTTTAAAACTGATTTAATCTAAATATAATTTTAATAATTTTGTTAATTTAATATGAAATTATTTCAAAAAATAATACAAAATTGATACACCTTACTTATATACTATAATATATACTATAATTCGACTTATTTTTAATAAATTTAAAATTTTTTCAATATTATAAAATTAAAAAAAATATTTATGTTTAATTATTATGTATTTAATAATTTAATAATTTAAAAAAATAAAATTTATGAAATAATTTTTTTATTAGAATTAATTGGAGGAATTTAGGACCATATAAATGTTCAAATTCAACATTTACTATTTAATTAGATATACACTATGAGTTAGTTACTGTTAGTTTGTGAAGAAGAGAAAAAACGACTTCAACAGAAAGTCAAAGCGAGGACAGTGAAGTATGCATCATTTCAGACACACGACAATTCTCGTTGGAACATGGAAAAATTATTGGCCCAAACAAAGTCTACAGAAACAGCTTAGGTTGTTTCCATGGTTTTGCTTCGCAATGTTCTTCTACTCAGATTAGAATGAAACATTAAATAGCCAAGCCTTTTGAGTTTTTCACGTGATCTCTTTCTCCGACAATCACCACTCACGACTCTCCAACACCATCTGTCGAATGCCTTTTTCTCGAAAACCGCTTTCGCCGTCTACTGGAGCACAGTCGAACGACGGTGGAGCCGGTGATTGTGCGCGGCGGTTGACCAGGCAGAGAAAGCTCCGGTACCTCAACGACCATGACATTGGCTTCTCCTTCTTCCACTCCGCCGAGTTTTCTTCGTCTTTTTCTTGCTCGCCGGAGCCTCGCTTCCGTGGCGGTTCCGACCACCGCTCCCTCTCTGCTCTGCCGCAACCGCTGCCGCTTCCCGAAGCGCCGTTGACCCGTCGAGCCAAGTCAGTCAGCTCCGGTTCCGCACATCCTCACCTCTCTTCTTCGATAGAACATCGTAGTTTGTCTTCTTCGAGGTAAACATTGCTTCATCGTTGGAAATACTTTATACTAATTAGTTCAATGCCTAGATATAAAAAGATAAGATAGATTAATTATTAACAAAGTTGATAGATATTTCGCAGTAATAACATATACATTAATTAGAAAAAGGAAAGAAATTAAACTAGTATATCTTTTGTAGGTTAGAAAAATTATTCTTGCTTAGCTTGTGCTAATCTAAGCCTATAAAGAGAAAAAAAAAATGTAAATTTTATAGGTAGTTTTATGTAATAAAGAAAAAAAAGTATCAATTAAGTATGCGTATTGTGTGGGCTTTTATATATTATTACCATAAGCGAAAGGAAAAGAATGTTCGTTATGTATACCTTTTATTTTTCTTTCAATTTCTCACTTTTCCTACCATAATCGATCCCAGAATCAGCTAGAGTTTATCATAACGCTTGGAAAACTGTTTCCCTTTTAGAGCCACGGAACCAGTTTTACACCAATTTTATTGCTTATCAATTTGAAGATCAATTGATTCTTTGATATGCTATAAAATTGGAGTGAAAATGGATGTAGAGTGATTAAGAAAGGAATGTTTTTTGTACACCGTCAAATTACAGGAATGTTTTCTAAGGAATTGATACTTGTTATTTTTTAATATTGATTTTTTGACGGAAGTTGATCTCTAGAACTTGATTTTTTAATATATAATGATTTTGATCTGGTTCATTTATTAGCCTTTAATAGAGTCAGCAACTGTGCTTTATGTTTATGCCACTAGTTGATTCGTTGCAATGATTTATCAGGAACTCATTGTGTCATGATGAGACAGTGACAGTGACACGTAAGAAACCTACACTCTATTTGGATTCTACTCTTACAAATGCAAAATACAATCTGAGAGAGCATATTCCTGCAGCAAGTTTCTTGACAGGTATTTTTTTTCTCCATTGTTGTTCTATGCCTCAAGAATTGAATATTGAACATGCTACACCTTCTTATGTTGCTGTTGTAAATGCAGACCATAGTTCATGGAATAACCGAAGAGCGGTGTCTCATGGTAATGACTATGAAGGTAAGCCCCAGTTGAATTTGGGTGTTGCTGCCAAGCCCAAGAGTGCTCCAACAAGTGCAGTCACCAGTCCTGATAATAGTCCATATAGAGAAAACAATATAGATTTCTTTAATCATACCTCCAACTTCTCTTCGGAAGTTAATGACAAATTGAAAATGTTATCAGCTAAAAGTGTACATAGTCCAGACCATTCCCCTATTCATTGCCCTCTAAGCCTCACCCGTTACTTCAATCCTAAAATTGAAGAGGGATCTCAGAACCATAAATTTTTGTCCAAGGTGAACCCAGAAAATAACCTTGTTGATGCACATCCCTTGCCTCTGCCTCCTAAAGCTTCATCACCTGCACAATTATCTGCGCTGCATCAATCAAGTACCATGCATCATGCTACTGAAAATATGCTTTCAGTCAAAGGTCAATGGCAGAAAGGAAAACTTATTGGACGAGGAACCTTTGGAAGTGTTTTTCATGCAACCAACCTGTTAAGTATTTAATTCTTATTGTTTTGCCATTAGCTACTAGTTTACATCTTCTGCTATAAAGTATGCCTTTTTGTATAGTTACTCATGTGCATTACTATTTTATCTAATAGAGAAACTGGAGCCTCGTGTGCAATGAAGGAGGTCGATTTAATTCCTGATGATCCTACATCTGCTGAGTGCATGAAACAACTGGACCAGGTTCTTCCCTTAGCTTTATCTGTATGTATAATAATTTTGTTAAAAAATATGGGAACGAGAAAATAGTATTGAGCTTATGGTAAGAATTTACCATAGTCAACCATTGATCCTAACTATTGGTCGAAAAATTTAGAGTTAAACACCTACAACTGCAAGTCAACTTCTTATGTAACTCAAACACAAGCAAAATTCATATCTATTCGGGAAAAGTTGGAATATATAGTTGGAACAACGAAGGAATATTATTTTCATCCTTAATCTTATGTAATATTGGCAACTACTCTGACTTGTTTCCATCTTTCCCTCCTGTCTACTTGTCTAGGTTTCTTCTGTTACTACATTATGTTTTCCAATTCATTGTTCTGATAACTAGTATAAATAATCCACAAAATGTTTTCTACAGAGAAAAGAAAATTAAGGTAAATAAAAGCCAAGTGGTCAAGACTAGGATGATAATTTAGTTCTATCTCTCTAGATCTTAATATTTCCTTTTCCATTCTGATTATATTTGACTTTTGCATAGACTGCAATCATTAAAAGTTTCTTATTCCAGGAAATCAAAATTCTCCATCAACTACGCCACCCCAACATTGTGCAGTATTATGGAAGTGAAATAGTGAGTTAATTGTTGGTTTGTTAACTTCTTGTTTCAAGTATAATTTCTGAAACGTAACGAAAATTTAAGGGTATTTGAGATAGCAAATTAGATTGACGTTTTGACTTTCGAGGCATTTGTATTTTCAGGTTGGCAATCATTTGTACATATATATGGAGTATGTCCATCCAGGATCAATCAGTAAATTTATGCGTGACCATTGTGGAGCTATGACAGAATCTGTGGTTCGCAATTTTACGAGGCATATACTCTCTGGATTAGCTTACTTACATAGTAACAAAACCATCCACAGGTAACATGGATTGTTCAATGAAAGAAACCATTCTATCGCGCTTATTAAATCTGATAATTGAAGTTCTTATTTTTGAAATGATTGCGTTGGTTCTTTAGAGATATCAAAGGTGCAAACTTGCTGGTCAATGAATCAGGCATTGTGAAACTTGCAGATTTTGGGCTGGCAAAAATTGTAAGCTATCAAATTCTATACTTTATATATATATTTGTTAGGTAGATATATAGCTGTTCTGCTGATCTGGTTATAGTCAACTCAGTCATGTTATTTGTCTTTTATGGTTTGCATTATTATCGAAGCTAGTATCTTTTAGTTTTGTTTCTGGTGGTTTGCTATTTGACCAATCTGCTTTTTACAGCTGATGGGGAATTCACATGATCTTTCTTTAAAGGGTAGTCCTTATTGGATGGCTCCAGAGGTATTTTGTTGCAAAAACCATCTATTGTGTTTTGGATTGGTAATGGCGTGCCCCTTTTGACTCTAATTTGTCATTGAAGGTCGTGAAAGGTGACATAAAGAACAAATCTAACCTTGATGTTGTCATGGGAATTGATATATGGAGCCTAGGGTGCACCATTATAGAAATGTTAACAGGCAAACCTCCTTGGAGTGAAGTTGAAGGGGTGAGCACCTTCTTATTCTTGTTTATTCGTTTTAGTCAAGCCTCATGCATGTTAACTATTGGTTCAGTGTAAAAGTAGTCATATATTCTATGTATCAGTTCTCCTTTTCACTTCCTTTGGCTTGGCATGACTTCATGTTATAATTCTACTCCAAAGAAGAATGAGAAAAACTCTACTTTATTGTGTTTCATTTGTTAGCCTTCAGCCATGTTCAAGGTACTGCAAGAGTCCCCTCCTATACCTGAAACTTTATCATCAGTGGGAAAGGATTTCCTCCAAAAATGTTTCCAAAGGGACCCTGCAGATCGACCATCTTCATCAACTCTTCTTAAGCATGCCTTTGTGCAGAATTTGCATGATCAAGATGTTCTAGGTCATCCACAATCCTATCCTAGAGGAGACCTTGGACCAGGAGTAAGTGCTAATTATATTTCATGAATTCTTCCATGTGAATCATTGACAATGTCCAAGGTTATCACCATGGAAAGGGGTCTTAGCAATACAATTTCTAACATCCTCTTTCTAATACATTACCTCTTATATTGGTTGTAATTTATAGGTTTAACTAGTTTTTGCATGAGACTCCATAAGGGAATCCACGTATTACGTGAATTTCATCCAATATAAAAGAATATGTCAAAAAAGAGTGTTAGAAAGTGTCCTGTTAGCATTTTATGCTTGATGTTAATGCAGAAAGAAAGAGGAAAAAAGTTACAGGAATGAGTCCTTCTTACGTTGTTCAAATTGTTTGTTCTGTAGGTTTCGGCTAATCCTAGAGACACTACCACGAATAGAAGTGGCATGATGCAAGCCTCGATTATTAGCTCACAGTGTTTTAACAAAATTCAGAAATTAGTCGGGTATTAGTTCTGCGAATCATAAATGTAAATTTCATAAACATAATTATTGGTGTCTGATATGAGCTTCATTCTCTTTGTTTCTTTGCATTTTACAGCGATACTTCCGACCAAAACATTGCTAAGGAGTCTAATCATATTATACCTTATAGTCATTCTCAAGTTCCAGAAGTGAACATTCTTCAATCTTCATTGAAACCAGGTACCCTCAATTACATGTCTGTTGAAAATTCCAGAAACACTTCCACCATGATGAGAATGATCACGAACTTCTGAAGCATGTTATCACGCTTAAAAGTTGAAGGGATATTTGCAGCTTGAAGAGAAATGCTACAGCACACTCTTCAACACTTTTTCCAATACACTCTTATTCGTTGAAATTTATTGAAAATCACAAAATTTGGTGAGTCACAACTTAGTTAATGTCTCTCCTGATTTTGTAATTTTGCAGTAAAATTGAACTAATAAGGAGAAGGTGAATGAATTTTTAAAAAAAGTATTGCAGGGATTTAAAAGCTGGCCATTCATGATTTTTTATTTTTATTAAATATACTCTCAAAGATTAGGAGGCTAAAGAAATCTTAAAATTCATATTGGTTTGTCTAAGAATTATTTTATTTTCTTATGTTCTCACGTGTAAATATACTTTGTATAATTTTGGTAAACCATTATTTTATTCCTTTGACTTCTTTTAATATATTGGAGAGTTATTCCAATTCTATTGTTGGCTTGTTTTTTAGTAATTTATATTAGATAATATATTTATCATAAGTATTAGGAGGTTTAATTATGTTTTTCCTCTTTTTAATTATGTTTTTAGTCTTTAAAATTTAAAGTAATTCTGATTTTAATTTCTTAAATTTAAAAGTGTTTATTTTAATCTTTTAAAATTGAAAAAATAATTTTTAGTTCCTAAATATTAAATTTGAAGAATTAAAATGATATTTTTTTAAAATATATTAAGAATATTTATTAGATTGAGTAACTTGATTATTATTAAGTTAAATTTTGTTTATGATTGAATCAAACTCAATTTAATTCAATCAATTAAATCTTTTATAGGTTAGATAAGAGACTTTCAATATTAAACTTAAGATTCAACTAAATAATAATAATAATTTAACTTACTTAATTATTTTATTAGTTATATATATACTTTTAATTATTTAAATATTAAATAATATATTTTATTTTTAAATTATTCTAAAATAGAAAATAATAAATATTTTAAAAATTTTGTAATTTAATTGGTCTAATCCAATCAATTTTTTATTTATTAAATTGAATAATATATTTATTTAAATTCATTCTAATCCAATTCGATGTATGTACACTTCATTCAATTTTAGTAGTTAGGGATTACAATTTATTTTATTAAATTTAAGGGTTGATTTTTTTTTTTTCAAATTTAAGAGACTAATTTTTTTTTTTTTCAAATTTCAAGAATTAAAAATTTAATTAAATCACATTTCATATATGTAAAGTTACGGGATTATGATAAAAACATATAAATCTTATTAAATACGTGTAAAATTGAAATTAAATAAAGAGTAACACATATTATTACATTGTTGAATTCAAGGTAGAATCATTCCAACAAAATTTGAATTTGATTGTTAGCAAACATTTTCATAAAAAAAAAATTTATATAAATAAGTAATTGTTGATGTTAAGAGAAACATAAATCTGAAAAAATATATTGGTAAAATTATATGTATTTAGTATCATACTTTTTTTAAATTGTTATGTTATCTATTAATAGAAATTATCGTTAAAAGTCAATAAAATAGTTTGTAATTTAATAATAATGTAAAATTACTTTAAACAATTATTACATTAAATATTTTCATATATATATATATATATATATATATATATATAATTTTCTTTTAAGAAAATATCATGCGCTTAATAATTTTTTAAACTTATAGTTAAAGGGATACGTATTTTCATTTGTTTGAAGGGGTAAATGTAAGTAATATGTTTATAATCTAAAACTAGAAATTATTTAATAGGTTTTTAATCAAAAATAAAAAATATTTAAGTAAATGAAGAATGAATATTTCAGCAGTTAAATTTAAAATATTATAAATAGAAAATTTAATTATTTAAATTTTATTTATATAAAATTATTATCTCTTTAAAAAAAATTTATTTATTTATTTTTTTCAAAATCTGAACTTAACTTTAATTTAATTAATTAGTAAAAAAATAGAATAAATTTAAGAAATCATAATCTAATTTAGAAGTGGGTTTTATTTTTTCTTTTTTTTATTATGTTAGAATTTTAAATAAAATATAAGATGAGGTAGAGTATACAAAATATAATGTTCTAAAAATAAATTTGACATGTTAATCTCTAAAATTTTTAATTGAGTGCTAATGTCTTATGTGTATATGATAAGATCATATACTCTCTTAATTTTGATGAACTTTAATGATGAAAATTGTATTATAAGAGTGTTGGTAAAAGATTTATTGGATGTGATAAATTGTTCATCAATAATCTTTAGTAAATTTCTAAAATTATCATACTTGTCAACAAAATCTCGAATTCTAACATGTTGATTTTTATAAAAATTATAGAAAGATGATTTGATCTTTATCTCACTCTTCATAAATATCAATAACATCTAAAATATTAGTTTCAATAATAACTAATGATTGTAGTTTCCTAATAACATAATTAATATTCATCTAATGAAAAAAACTTTTTTCTTTATAATTATGATTTCTAAATTTGAAAATACCACACTTAGAAAAATTCATAAAATAAAAACTACAAAGTTTTAAAAATATATATTCATAATCACGAGACTATAATCCATGTCACTATATATAAATTAAGAAATATAGTTTAATATTTTATTCTAATTAATCATATAAATGTAAAAAAAAACTTATAAATATATTTTATTACATTATACTTAAATAATTATAATTAATACTTACATTATTATTATAAATATTAATAAATTAAAAATATTATAATTATTATTTAATTTATTAAAATTATATCCACTAAAACTGAATATTTACATTAATATTCTTTATAAACAAAATAAATAATATATATATATATATTTATATATATTTTAAATGTATAACTTATTAAGTCTAATCTAATGGTTTTGCTTAGTTTCATTTTCATGAAGGAAATAATATTAATTCTTAGGTAAAGTAAAATTGTTCTAGATTTTTAATATTTTATTCTAGTCATTGAAAATAAATTAAAGAAAAAACAAATATATATAAAAAATATGTGTTCATGAATCTCAAAAATAAATTTGAAGTAAGGTAAAGAAAAAAGTATGTTCTGATATAAAATGGTAAATTATAAAATAAAAATGTAGGGTGTTGTAAGAGAATAGAAAACTTTTCGGTTCTAATATTCTATCTGGAGTTATCAAATATATGAATCACATTGCATATAACATGGGATTCCACTTTCCTATAATATAAGAAATACATGAACATTACTATATTATTCAATTGGTTTATTAGACTTTATATGTTTTGAACAAACACTTTAAATAATGGTTTATTGTAGAAAAAAAAAAAGTATAACTAATGGAAGTTAGTTAAATATAAACTTGTATAACATTTTAACCCTAAAAATGAAGAAGATGTAATAGATATAGACATTAGTTCTTAATCCATCTCAAGAGTAAAAAAGTTCTAATTAAATACTCGATACTAATTGCATTTATAAGAGGGAATTATTGTTAAATTTTAAGTCAAGTTTAAATATATTTCTAATTTTTATAAAATAATTTCTGTTCTACAAAAATATTATTTATTTTTATTTTTATTATTATTGAAATTTAAAATCATTATATTTATTTCTTATAAATTTGATTTCAGTATTTATAAAAAAAAAATCATCTTTCCAAAATTTTAAATTATTGATTTTAATATTTAATATTAATTTTAAAATAGATAAATATAATTTTTGAGTTGAAAATGAAAAATAGAAAATCATAAGTGTTACGTACTAACATTACGTCGGAGAGATGACAAATAAAATGGTCAATTAAAGAATGGATAAGTGTGATATAAAATTAGCATAAAAATAGAGAAATGAAAGACATTTTTTATAGAAAATAAAATCAAAACACACGTATTCAAACTAAAAACTTGAAATATATACTTAATAACAAAATATCAAATTTTATATTAATTACACATTTAATTTTTTTATTAATGAATATTATAAATTTTACACTGGAACTCTTCTTCACAAGTCTTACCCCCCAACGAAGCGACAATTAAAAAAAAAAAGATAAATTCCATTACCAAAATATTAAAATAAAATAAAATAAATAATATTTGGATAATTCCTTAGTTGTCGGAAAACGAGGAAGGCACATATTCTCTCACTTCCCTGGCAACCACATCACTCACGGCATCCCAAAACCCCGCCGTCGAACCTCCGCGCCGGTCCTCTCCTCCGCCACCACTCCCCGGCGGAGCCAGAGTCAACGCGGTCAACGGATCGTCCTTCACTTCATCCCCAAAACGACGCCGTTGGGAAGCCCTACGCTTGAGCGTGGCGTTCCAGTGGTTTTTAACGGCGTTATCGGTCCGGCCCGGAAGCATTCTGGCAATGGTGGCCCACTTGTTCCCGAACCGCGAGTGCGCGTGCATGATTACCGCGTCCTCGCGCGTGGTGAAGGGTCGGTGCTCCACCGCGGGACTCAGCTGGTTGCACCACCGAAGCCTGCAGGACTTCCCAGAGCGGCCCTTTACATGTCGGCTTATGAGGGCCCAGTTTCTCGGCCCATGGGCCTGGACAAGCCCAGTGAGAACCCGATCCTCTTCCGCACTCCATGGCCCTTTTATTCTAACACAATAATGGTTATTATTTTTACTATTATTATTAATTTTATTCCCTAATGGTGTGGAGTCAGAAGTATAAGAAGAAGAATGAGAAGAGGATGATGAAGAAGATTGTTTGGTTGGTTTCATTTTATTCTGAGGGTTTGGTTTTTGAGTGACACTGATTGTGATTATATATATGAGAAAAAGAGTGTAAGGTTCATGCACGAGTGGAATTCAAGGTAGGTTCTAGGAAAGTGGGGTGAGAGATTATGTCATTAACGGTTTTGGAGGAACAAAGTTTTGTGGCTGGCTACCATTTTTCATTCATTGATTAGGTTCTTGTCTCGTTACACGTAGAATAGTATTATGTAAATAGTTGTTAAAATCTCATTTTTATTAAGAAAAATCGAAAATTATAATATATAAATTACGTATAAATTTTATTTTTTAAATTAGTTTTGAGGATAAATTAAATTATTAATTATTATTTATATTATATTAAAATTCGGTTAATAAAATTTTTGAACCTAAATTAAATTATTTATTAATATACTAAATTTTAATTGAAAAGTTATTAAATATAAATTATGTTACTTGTTAATAAATTAAAATATTAATTTAAAAAGTCATAATTATTAATAAAATTGTTAAAAAATTATTATGTAAAATTTTTATAGTTAATAAAGTTAATAAATCATTTGTTAATGCGTCACATTTTTTTAGGTATATTATTTATAAAAATTGAGTGCAAAATAATTAATATTTTTTAAAAATAACACAATTCGTCTACATCAAAATTAAGTTAGTTTAAACATAAAATTGAAATTGAATAATTTTAAACTTTAAACTTAATTCAATTTTATAAAATGAAATGAACATATTTACTTTTAATTATACACATTAATGTGATGACATAACTAACTAACGTTCGTATATATATATATATATATAATATATATATGAATACATGATGTTCTATTATTGTTGTGACTGTTCTTGATTTGAGTTTGTGTTCCGTTGTTGTTTCTTTGACTCCTTTGCTTTGTCGCTTTGCTATTTCGTAAACGTCTTTTCTTTTCTTTTCTTTTTTCTTTTTCCATTCATCATTCTCTCTGTCTTTTTTTATTGGATATAAACATAACAAAATTATCACTTCCAAACAATTTTTCTTAATTCTCATATTTTACTTTTATGTTCATTTTTTACGAAACTCATTTTTAAATACAGTTACGTTAAGTTAGAGGAAAAGCACAGTGGAGAATACTATTCTTATTTCTCCTCCAATTTATTGCCTAGACTGTGACATTAAACACATTTTTTTGTCTATCTTGTAAAACAAAACCAATTTCTAGATTTCATAAAATTATCATAAACAACAAATTTTCTCTAAATTTCATGTAATTGTAATTTCAAGACAATTACAAAAGAAGTTTAGTGGATTCCAATATGAAAAAAAAAAGCTAATTACACACTTTCTAACGTATTCTTTTGGCATATTTTGGTTAAAATTAATAGAAAATAGAAGATAATATAGATAGTTTTACTCTATTTTATGCGTTTATATTTTAACTTATCCCAAGACATATAAATATGTTCTGCTTAAGTATTTACAGAATTAATTTTGAGTTATTTTATTTTAAGAAATTAAATTTATTTATAGTTGAGTTTAAAACATGAATTAAATCTTTAGTAAAAAAATTCTCTTAGAAAAATCTTTCGAGATTAAACTTAAACTTAAACTGAGATTAAACTATAATATATAAGTAAATGGTAAAATATTATCTTTTAAATTAATTTTGAGGTGAGTTAGACACTGATAATTACTTTTTACATAATATTTGGTTAATAAAATTGATGACTTTAAATTCAATTACTTATTAATATATTAAATTTTGGTTGATAGGTTGTTGAACCTAAATTCAGTAACTTGTTAATAGATTAATGATCTATTTTACATAATTTGAAGAAATCTGATTGTTAATAAAGTTATAAGTCACGTTCGAATTGAAAAAGAGTAGATTTTGAGAATAAGTTAAAGATTGGTAATAATTTTTACAAATTCATTCTATATATTCTATCGGAAAAAAAATCTGTTAATTAATAAAGAATAAGTAGCCCAGAAAGAATTAAAATGTCAACTTTAGAGATGGTACGTGGGATTCAAACATGGCAACACATGTTGGTGTTAATGTTAATTAATAGGTGCTAGGTTTAAGAATGTCTTTGCCATAACTTGAGTGTTCATAAACTGCAGTTTCCATTGCCTTTCCTCCAACATGCTTCTCATTCAAATTAGGTTTTTATTTAAATATTTAGAAATATGAAAAAAAAATGATGATAGAGTGAAGTTGATGTGGAACACGAGAGGAGAAGAAATGAGATTCTGATTTTGGTGTGTATTTATTTATTGCGGAAAAAGAAAAAGAAAATATTTGATTTGATTTGAATTTTGGCATGACGGTGGAACCACTGGTGTGGATTGGTCCCACTCAATTTCACGTGTGCTAACACTTGACGGTGCTTCACTAATTTTATAATTAAAAAGAGTGTATATAATTAAAAGCTTTTGAAAATAAATTAAAAAATTATTTAATAATTCTTTAGAAACGAGATTATTTCAATAATTTTATAATAATTAAGATGTATAAATCATTATCGAAAACTAAAAACAACAAATACATTTTATTAACTTTTTAAAATTTTTAGAAAACTAAAGAACAAAAGCAATTATTAAAAAATAATTATCAAACAACTTTTTCTAGTTTCTATATCTTATTCAGAAAAGTTCCATGTTGTTGGGTGAAGCGTGTACTCGAAATTCAAGTGGGGTTACAAATAGAATGTATAGTATGGGTTCACAAAACCACCCTTATAGTCCAAATCTTAACTTAGGCCCACAAACAATCTACATAAAGCATGTCTATTTTGATTTCAACATTAAATTCCAATATTAATTTTTCCTACTTCACAACAGAAGCCCAACAAATAAAAATAAGACTTTTTTTTTTTCTTTTATAATAATTTTAAATCATCTCTTATTTCTTTTATTTTTTCTATAGTATATGTAAAGATAGATATCAGTTCGCACCAGTTAATTTAAATATATCACTCGATTTGTAAAAGGTATTTCTCCCTAAAAACTTGTCAATTTAAACTGATAAATATCTGATTGGACTAGATGCTTAAAAAATAAGTTAATTGATAAATATAATTTAATTACTCTTTAATTTTATTTATTATATTATGATTAACTTGAATATCAAAAATATAATCACATATATTTTTACTATTCGATTTCATTCAATTAAATTTAGTTTTATTCGAAAAAAAAATTTAAGAATTATTTAAAATACAAACAAATATTAAAATATCATATTCTCATCTTATCTTTGTAAATATATATTTAAGATATTCTATTAGTATTAAATGAAATTTATTAAATTAATAAAAAATTCATCAAGAAATTAAAAATACAATTTCACTACTGATATGTAAACAGGATTAGTGCCAATGTTTGCCAGCTGTGGTGTGGGGGCATTGTTTTGACTGTCGATATATATAATACAAAAATTATATTAAATAAAAAAATTGCAACTCAGCAGGTACCAACTACCAAGTTGGTAATTTCACAAACAGACATATATATACCACTTTATGAATGCAGCAACATGCAATTTAAAATGTCTAATCTTGATACAAATAAATGCTTGTAAAATATTTACAAAAACACATATACAAGAGAATAAAATATTAAATTATACTTTTTATAAATTAAAATTAATTTACAAAAGAAATACTAATTTTTCAAAATCTAATTTTAACTCATACATAAACTAATTTTAACTTATAAAAAAATTTGATATTCTTATTATTTTCCTCTAATAAAAAATTGTTTAGCTAAAAATGTTCTCAATATACATAAAATATAGTAGTGAATAATATGAGAAAAATGCTAAAAACAAAAGTAAGAGACATTGATGTAAAATTTGAAACAGTATAATTTATGAGACAAATGCTAAAAACAAAAAGTAAGAGACGTTGATATGAATATGTCGGAGACGGAATAAGACAGGTAGAATAACCTTACTCTATCTCTGGTTAGAACACAATTCTAATGCTATATAGTATAGTTTAACAGAAAGTATATTTTAAATTCAATTTTGATTATTATATTTCAAAATATGAATAATTTTAATTTACTATCCACTTTTTTACTAGTTAATTTGTTTTAAGTTATACAATATTTTTTTTTTATTTTACTTTAGTTTAATTTATTTTATAGTTTTTTCAATATTAATTATTTTAATTTTATATTAAATTATTAACTTGTGCAAATTAAATAATTAACTCCACATATGCGCTTATATGAATTTATCATGTAATCACATATTAAAATGTTAAATAGTAATTTAAGGAAAAAAATTAAAACTCTCTATTTTTGTAAATATATAAATTAAAATTATCGACACGCGAGGAACAAAAATGTAATCAAGTCTTAAATATTTTTTGTTAAAAAATAGAAAAGAAAACAGTTTTATACTGTCAAAATTTCTACAATTAGTTTGTCGCATTTTTTTAATTCTTGGAAAATTTTATTATTATTTTTTTGTTATTTTGATCAATTACTTCGATTTATATGAAGATTAAACTTGTTTTATTTACAAATATTAATATAATTTTTTAAGATGGAAAAAAATTAAGTTTATAAATTAATTTTATTATTTAATAACCAAATCGATTTTTATGTTTGTTCTTGTTTACAAGTTAAGGTTTTAATTAAGATTTTGTTATAGTCTCATTCATATTATTCAACCAAAAGTTAAACACTCTTGGCTTACCTAACTCAAAATAGATTTTGATTCTAACTCCTTATAATCAAACATTAGACTGGTATTAATACCTCAAATTGAAATACATTTTGAAATAAAAAAAAATTGTAAAATTAATTTCACTGTCAATTAAAATTCTTGTTAATTATTCTTTCATTTTTTTTATTTAATCACGTTTCTTTCTGTTTTTTTTTTTCTTATCTTGAATATAATGGAAATAAATTCAGTGACTTGGTCGAGGAAAAACCACAATGACTTTTTCTTATTTTGGGCTCGTAGATCAAATTCACATATCAAATTTCGTAAAACCTATTATAGAAGACATTTATTTGTTTAATTCTTAATATGTTGTGTATATATTTTTATCTACACATTTGAATTAGTCTACTTCAAACTAACTCATTTAGTGACTCTAATTAAAATCATTATATTTTTTTTAGTTTAACTCTTATGAATAAAAATTAATTATTTTATTCTGATAATTATTAGAAAATTTATACTAAAAAAAGAATATTCATCTCTCCAATACCTTTCTAATTAAAAGTGATATTTTATATAATGAGTCATTAATAACTTTGTTAACAATTAAACTTTTTCAATCATGTAGAAGAGAACATAATTTGCTAACATGTAGTCTAATATAAACCTAACAACATGCTAACTACGATTTAACATATTAACAAGTGGGTGTACATATTTCATTAAGTGACCAAATTTAAATTTACATATATTTCAATTTAGACTTAATAACTTAAATCAAGGTTTAACCTATTAATAAGTGACCAAATTTAAGTTTACAAATATCTCCATTTGGACCTAACAACTTAATCAAGATTTAACTTATTAATAAGTAATCCAATTTAAATTTAACCATCTTGATAATCAAACTCTCATAACATATAAAAAAGTAATTACAATATTTAAGTCACCATTTAAGTCACTTTTAAGATCAGTTAAAAAAAATAAAATTTATTCCTTATTTATATATTATAATTATACATCAATTTTAGTTAAGTAGAAATCTCTTCTTAAAAAAAAAACTTTTAAAGACAGTTGACAATATCTAAGCAATGAGATTCGACTAATGACAACAAAAATCACAACAATGTCATTGAATATGATCCCACTATGGTATATATACACCCTAATTAATGACTCGCAAGATCTCTTTCCATATACTCAAAACATATATAGTGATGATATACTTGGAATGTTGAACATGATACCCATTATATAATTGCTTTTCTTCAATGTTGATGAAGTAAATGTATATTAAATTGACCGTGATGATTTGCGTATTGCAACTCACATCCTTTATAATAATTCTATACAAAAAAAAGAGAGTGAAATGATTGGGTTCACACAACTTAAACCCACTTACCATATTACAATTTCAACGAAAGAATACAACATATTTTTTTACTAAAAAACAAAAAACAACAAGTGGGTATACGAAGATCCAAGAAACTTGATCATGGTGTCTAGATTCCAAAACCAGCCAATCTTCCCAGAATCCCTTGTCTGTAAGGCAAGAAGGTTCTCTTCTTCATATCCTCTGACTCTGCTCTCTTCATGGCATAGTGCAACTCATGTGCCGAAACATGTCCCTTTCTTCTCGACGAATCCGAGGATCTAAAACTCGATGACCCTTTAACTTCCTCGTTACTGTTCTTCTTATAGTACTTCTTCAACGGGTCCTTGCTCGACCCTCTCCCTTCAGAGGCACTTCGAAACAACAGAAGATCCCTCAACCACCACCTCTTTGAAGAACCCTTCGAAGAACTACTCGAGGACAAGACACTCGCTTCCTCTTTGTTGCTCCTAGGTTGTTGTTGTTGCTGCTGCTGTTGTTGCTTTTCCGCTTCCCAGAATTTTCTATAAGGAGAGTGTGATCGTGTCACCCTACGACCCGAGTTCGACGACGACAACTCTTTCTCTCTTCCTCTTCTTTCTTCACCACCAAGAGGATCCTTAGACTTACCAGATTCATTCAAGGGTTTGATTTTGCCGCCATCGAAAAGCTCTTCAGCTGAAAGAGACGACTTGTCAGATTCACGACTCACGGAAAACGCAAAACTGTAATCATCTTTGTTGTTTTCCTCCTCCTCCTCATCATCATCATCATGAATTCTGTTGGCTGCTTCAAATGAAGAGTTTGCAGTGGAAGAAAAATATTCATATTCCGTGTATAGCTGAGACAACCTAGACGGACTTGTGGGTGCGCTTAAGAAGTAATTTCCAAAACCCTTTGGAGAAGAAGGAACACTGTGATAGATCGAAGCCATGTTGCTACCAAAATCGAAATTATCCATAGTTGGACTACTAGGAGTTTGTATCACCACTTCCATATCTTTCTCGAATCCAAGCTGAGTAACTTAACTTGTCCAAAGAAGAAGAACCAAGAAGGTTGTTCGTGACTCAGTTTTTGTGTGTTGTGTTAGATGCAAAAGATTTGTGTGAGAGATGTGTGTATTTATATAAGATATGTGGTGATGGTGAAGGGGAAGGTGAGAAGAAAGATCATTTGATGTGTGAAAAAGGGTTGAGGATTGCTTTGTTGACCATTGGCATGGGTCGTTTCTTCTGCCATGCGTTAAATTAGCCGCCTTTTAATACCGTTTGCTTTTCTTTATATCAAAATTCTCTCTCCATTCCTGCTAGCTGTGATAGAAATCGTGCGTCCAGAAGAATATAAATATTACCCAAAATTGTTGACCCACATGCCTCATTTTCATATATTTAGGTTTTGTCAGCATCTATGTAATGGTGTTTAGCTTGTAGTTCTAGCTAACTCATGTAATTATGGGAAATTTACCTGATGATTCAATGGGGTGCTTGGATTATTTAACTAATGTACACGTTTCAATGAGTAAATGAAACATTGTAGTTGGAATAAACGTTGTTCAATGATAAATCTATATTAAAAAGAGTATTCAATCAATCTTATGTATTTTACGTGAAATTTTAGTAAACAGAATAGTATATAAGAAAAAAAGTGTTGATATCGTTCCCTTATCTAATCTGATTGCATGTTTCGAGAAGATTTTGATGTATTGCGATGTGATGTGAAAATGTATTGTTTATGTACACGTATATGGGTGTATAAGATTATTGGGCAATTTTGAATTGGTGGATAGGGCAAATTTGTGGGTAATTTACGTGATTACCCTTGACTTGGTCAATTAGGAGGTGCTATTAAATAATGAAGAACAAAATCATGGATTGTTGTTATCATCTTAGGTGAGGAGGGTAAGGAGAGGGGTGTCTTAATCAGTTTCTTATAATCTAGAAGTTCTTGCCAATTCAACATCAATGGAAATAGTAAAATAAATAATGACAAAATAAAAAACGTATATTTATGAATTTGATAATCAAACCTTGATGAAGACTTTATGATTAGTGATAAAGTTGTGTGTGTTTTGGGGGTGAGATTTTGGATGTTTCCTTATTTGCCGGAGAAAAAGTCAAGAAAAGATGAAGATTAAAAAAAATGTTAGAAAAAATATGATAAATTTGAGATTAATATGTGTTTATAGAATAATATTTGGATTAACATTAAACATATTATTTTTAGCATTAGTTATTGTTGTGGCGTGTTGCTTTTGACAATATCTTAAGGGTCACAAACATGTGGTTATTACCTCAAAAAGACTTGTTCAGCACAACAAGCCTTCTAGAATTGAGTCTTTACTTGGAGTGAGAGCAAAACAAACATTGTCTTATATACAAAGAGAATAAATAAAATAGTGACACCAATATAAGTGAATTTTAGTTTCTACACTTGTTTTTTTAATAAAATTAAATCATATTTATTGTTATCTTAATTATTTAAATAATTTACATATTTTTAAAAAAAATCATTTAAAAGATTTTTTTATTATTATTATACTCGACTTCATCACATATTATATTCGATCTCATCATATAATTACATATTCGATTACAATAATTTTGAAATTAATTTTTGTAATTGGGATGATTCTCGTGATTGGAACAGACATAATCTTCGTAAGACTCAGTTGAAAATAATACATATTACTTAAAAAATAAAATAATTTAAATTTATTATTATTAAAATACATTATGAATAATCATCTTCATCTTCCTGTAAAATAATAATTTAATTATACTTTAATTTTATTTATTAAATTCTTTATTGATTTAAGTGTTGGAGTATAATTAAATATTACATCTCTTTAATATTAAAAGATCAAAATAAAAAAAAAAAATATATATATATAAAATTTGAAAGGTATCTTTGAAGGGTATTTTAAAATATTATCAAACCTAATATAAGTAAAATTATTATTATTATTATTTACTTTGTAAAAGAAAGTTGAGATTTTCCAAGTTAGAATCCATGTAACAGCACAACAATGAGATGATTGTGATTAAACAAAATGAAGAGGGTAGGTAACAACAATTAATATTGATTATATAAATAAAGAAATTATGATTAATTGTGCATTTATGCTTGGTGGAATTGTTCAAGTCAAAGTCAACTGTTGGACTTTCTTATAATTTATTGTTCTGGAACAGGCAGCATGTGTGTATTGCGGCCTTGTAGGAACTAATTGGGCTTTCTCAATTTCCTCCATTACAACTTTTCTTTACACTTCTTCATTTTATTAATATTTTTTTTTCATAAATATATTATTTAGTATTTTTAAAATTAAAATTTCATTACATTTCGAATAACACTTTTTTTTTCTTTGCTTAATACTTTTATTAGTTAGGTTACATTTTATTTTATTTGTTCGATTTTATTAAAATTAATGGTAAAATAGATTAATTTTAATTAGACTTTTTACAAACTATTGATTGATTAATTAAGGATATAAATTGAAATTATTTTCTTTTATACTCTTCTAATGCTTAAATGCTTAAATAGGAGAATTAAGAGAGATAAAATAATTTTTATTTTAATAATTTTTTTTTAAGAGAGTATTAATATTTTTTATATAAGAAAGGATGTAATTTTTTTAAGAAAGAAATTATTAAAATTAAAGAGAAAATTGAATAATATATAAATGATAAAAATTTATAAATTTATAATTTTAAAGTTTTGAATGGAAGATAAAATTATATTATTTTATATAATTATAGTTATTATTATGTTTATTAAAATAATTTTAAAATATATTAAAAGGATAAAACTCTTTTTACTCCAAAAATAAATAGAAAAAACTTCAAAAATAAATAGAAAAAAAATTGATTAACCATAAAAAAAATTTATAATTATATTTTCTAATTTTTAAAATTAATATCTTTTCATTTGTTTTAAATATATATATATAATCAATTTGAATCAAAATGAAATAATATATATATATATATATATATATATATATATATATATTCAAACCACTCGTGTTCAATAGAATTTAAACCTATATCTAATAATATAGTTATAAAATAATCTTTTATATATTTTTATAAATAATATAGTAAAAAATAATTTTTATAAATTATTATTTAATTTTAAATTTAAATACAATAAATGATTTTTTCTAATTTTTTATTTAAAATCTAAGTATATCTAAAAAATTTATTTCACTTTATTACTTTTATACTAAATTATATATTTTCTATGTTTTTTTAAAAATGGGTCTAAATTATATAAATACAAGGTTTCTTAATTTTTTATTTATTATATTTTAATACTTGTTAAAAAAATTGATAAACTATAAAATGTCTTAAAGATTTTTTTTTTTTCATAATAATGTCTAGTACATCTTAGTATTTCTTTAAAAAAAACTCAACCCACTATAAAAAAATTCTTTTAAAAAATATTTTTGAAAAAGTTTTAAGTAAGATTGAAAAATATATAAATAATAATAGATTATCTTATGGTTAGAAAAATGAATCCATCTAATTTATTCTTACGAAAATTGAATGTTTTTTTATTGACTATTTAATAAAGTGAAAATTCTAAATCAACTTGTAGATAATGAGGTATGAACATGAAACAAAATAATGAAAAAAAAAATTATAAATATTAAAACCGTGAGTTAAAGTGAGTTTTATTATTGTTATAAAGGTGCATTTATATCTATTTATAATTTTATCTTTCACTTACTAATATAATCATATTAAATTTAAGATATTATTAAAACCAAATATCATTAACATATAAAATATAACTGAATTATTAGTAATTATATTTAAATCGTAATAATTATCTATAATTTATAAAATATACAAATGAGTAAATGGATATAAATAGGGATAGAAATTGAGTGGTGTATTAGATAGGTATCTTCCTGTACCATATCGGTCCTGTTCATGACATTTGGCCGATAAGGTATCGTCCAAATCGAAGACATCTCAGTTTGTTCGTACCTAGATTATCGCAATTTTCGCATAGTGAGTAGTCAGTTACGATCCACTCAGGTATTCTGTTACTTCCTAATCCTATTATAAATTAGGGTCCAGGAAGTCAAATAGAAAGACCCAATCTAATTTCTCTAATCTCATTCTTTACATATCCTTAAATCATGTTGACTTATTACTGACTTGATCGTCGGAGTGTAATTATAGGTACCTCTCCTTTCGGCCTATAATCAGGAAGAATACTCAAAGTATAAAAGACATCCGTAAAATACTTAATCCATGTAAGTATATTTTGGTATAATCAAGAAAGATACTCGAAGTGTGAAAGACGTTCGTGAAATACTCTGTTCGTGTAGTTAGAAGTGGAAAATAATTTATTATACAAATGAATTATTTATTTGAAATGATAATTTTAATAGGAGGAAAGACTTTTAAATAATTAAAATATAAATCATTGTAATGCTAGAATTTAAAAGAATAATTTAAGTATTATCTTTACCATGTATGACAATAACATTTCTTTTTCTAGCATTATATATTGTGGTTCATAAATAATAATTTATGTCTAACAATAAATGCTCTTAACGAACTTATGAATTTGAACACTACTTTTCAATATTTTATTAATTAATTAAATAAAAGTTGTTTGCAGTAGCACGTGCAAAGAAATAAACTCAACAACTTAGAGAATTTTGTTTTTGACACATTTTGAAATGACGATAATAAATTATATATAGAAAGAGAACGTGCATGTAATAAAAAAAAATTTGGAGCTTAATTTTGACCATTCTTGTAGATGTAGACTTGCCTAACCACTTTAAGACATGTTGAAACAAAAGGACAAATATAATTTTAAATTTCAATATATTATGGTCCATGTAATATACTGTTTTTTTTTTCTATAAAAAAATACTTGATTGGTCCTTGTAATTATAATTTAGTTTCTATCATTTTATTTTAGTTTTTGTAATTTTTTTTCTTTATACTTTATTCATTTTAAGTTAATTCTTCTGAAAAAATTGATAAGGATACAGTCAAGTTATTCGCATATCATACAAACAAAAATAAAATAAAAAATAGTATTTCATAAGAAAATAATATAAGAAAAAATTACAAGCCATTTTCATAAAGAAAAAAATATAAGAACTATGATAAAAAATAATATATATACGGATAAAATATTCGATAACTTCTCAATTATTTCTAAACTATCTTGATTATAGATAATTTAAATTTCTTATATTATCATAAATTTGGTCTAATTACATATTAATTAAGCATAATTAATTTTATTAGGTCGAACCAGATATCACTCTAATCTAAGTTTAGTATTTTGACCTATTTTACGAGACTATAAATAGATAATAAATGATAAAATAAATTAGATTTTTTTTTTATAATTTCCCTGTAGTTCATATACTATTTATAAAATACATATTGACTTGATTATTGAAATCCGGTAAACAAAAAACTTTCTGCATCAATAAAAATATAAAAATAGTGTAGAAATCTCTTTAAAATACTCTATCTTACCTTTAATCTTTCAATAAAAATAAAATATATATATATATATATATAAATATATGTTTAAGTCTAAATTTAATCAGTATCATACATATGACCAATAAATTAACGTGAACAAAAGAAAAATTTTAATTTATTAATATTCATAAAACATATTATATCCTTCTCCTAATTACTAACGTTTTAATTTTTAAAATAATATTTTACAAATTCAAAATTGAAATAATTCTTTTGACAATAACAATACTTAATAATTATTATAAGTAGTCATTATAATTAGTAAAAAATATTTGATAGAAATGTTTTAATATATATATATATATATATATATAAAAAGAGATTTATTTATTTTAAAAATAAGAGGTAGTGAGTTATATTTTTTTTGTAAAACATTAACTAAATGTATTATTAAATCTGAACAGTCTAATAATCAAATTTAATAATTTCTGACTAGATGTTAGTTTTAAGTCTTGATGTTAACTAATATTTTGATAAACTAATATTTATATTGTTATTATATTTAAATAATAACTCTAAGATAATTTAAACAAGTATTGACTAGTTTATAAAAAAAATGTTATATAGTCTTCAAAGCCTTCTAAATTATCCAATGAAACACTACATAATACTATTATTATTATCCGTCGCATCTATCAATATCAAATCTTTTACTACTTTATATATTTTTAAAATATTCAAATGTATCTAATAATCTTCTATTTAGAGTATGATAATTATGAACAACCAAAACTTTAGAAGTTATAAAAGAATAAAGATGAAAAATTAATGTTTTTTAGTATCATTTGTGCTTAGTGGTTGAAAAGAACAAGTTATAAAAATAAAAATTAATATGTTTCTAATAAATACATATTTAATATACTTATAAAAAAGGTCAAATATGAAATGATAAAGTGATTACATATATCTTTAACATCTTTGAAATTTCTTTGTTTATAGGCTCAAATTTCTTTGTATTCTCTCTATAACAATTATATTGATTATATTATCTCATTATAATATCTTTATTAAACTACTTTATTTATAAGTTAAGAATAATATTATGTAATTTATTAAACTATTTTATCAAACTTAATTATTTATTTTATCAATAAAATATTTCAAAATTAAAAAAAAAAAATAGACATAATTCAGTTAAAATAAATTAATATAAAAATAAATGTTTAAATTTTTTATTACATGTTTATATTTATTTATTTTTTATCAGAGGATCATAAAAATGTCTAATATTCTGTTTTCATAAAACCTTTTTTTTTTTTTTTTTAAAAAAACTCTACTCAAATTTCGAGTTTATCTTTATTTTATGTATCAATATTTACCTATTAATCTTAAAATTCAAACGTGTCTTCCAAAGTGGTTCAGACATGCCAAGACAATTTCTAAAAAGATAAAAATAAGAAAAATTGTGAGCAAAATATGAGAGTTCAAGAAATACATGTGAAAACTTTTTGTGGATTAAGCAAAATAATTTTAAATAAAAAAATAATAAATACTGAATGTTCTTTAAAAAATTTGGCTACAATAAATATATTATTTTATATGTACTTATATTTATAATTATTATGAAATATATTTAAATATATTAATTAATGAATATTAAATTAATTAATTATTATTTAAATATTTTTTAAAATATTATTTATAAATTAAAAATCTTATATAAATGTTTTATAATATAAAACATAGTCATACAAATAATATATTTTTGTATAATTTAGTTAAAATTATATTTTTTATAATTTTCATAATTTGTAAAGAAATATAGGTTTAAAATCATTTAAAAAAATATATAATTTTAAGAAAAAAAAATCATATAAGTATAATTTATATTATATTCTATCATTATTTAATTTGTTATCTTAAATATATAAAACTAAAATTTATCCTATTTTGTTCTATCATATTTTTATTTTATATTATTTAAACATGAATAATTATGAAAAGGAGTATTAATAAATGAAAAGATTTTGGAGTTCATAAAAGTGAAAAGCATATTGAACTAAATTGTGTAATTAATAAAGAGGGGAATAGTGATAAAAAAAACTAAAGCTTAATAAGAAAAAAAAATTTAGCCTATTATTCGTAATTATATTAATCTATTCATTCCAATTCTAGCCTAATTCATTTCATAAAAAAAAAATGTTATTAATATATTTTGAAATACATTTTCAAGTGAACTTTATCATTAATTGAAGTTTATTAAAAATTATAATTTTTTTTGTTTCACTTTTATTTAATGAATCTCCTTTATTTTATATTTTTCTAATAACCATTAACTAATTACAGACTGTTGCTATATCTAATTCGAAGTACCAGAACCTTATTCACATTACATTTAGCAAAATGAAGCCATACACTATTACATAAATATGATTGATACCTTGAAACATGATTATGCATGGTTGATACTTTTGTTTATTTATTTTAAACATAGACCAACATTTAGAATAAACAGAAGAAGAAATAGACCAACAAATTGAGTTGTCAAATTGAAAGAAATTGTTGAGTTAGTTCAAAGCTAAATTGGTATTGTTTAACTGTGAATTATTTTAGCAGTGTATGTTAGCTGTTATAAACTCTCGGTTTCTGAATTTGATTCCTTCATGTGAATATTTAAAAAACACACACAAAAAAAAACCTAGAGGGGACCAGTGTAAAGCAGAACAAAAATTATGGTTAGGTTTATAACAACTTGTCTGAAAAATTTTCAAACAAGAGAAAAAGAATTGGTTGGTTTCATGTTAAGCATGTGGGTATGGACCAGTTAAATCTTGAGTTAAGGAATCAAAATCTGGTCATCTAGTGGGTGTTCTCTTGGTAGTTGGCAACACAAACATACAAAGAGAAAACTTAGTTAATGATTCATCTTTATGTGTGGAAAAGGATGCTTGCTGCTGCCAAGCAATCAAAGCGTGGTGAATGCCATAATGGAACTGCAATTAGAGCACTTTACTGTATCAAGAATACTTATTAATTGAAGATGCCTCTTCTGCCTCACCAAAACTAACCTTCCAGGAGATGGACCACAATGCGTGTGCATAGTAGTTTAGATGTTGGACACCATAATCTTCAGTACATGTGCACGAACCTTTGTCTATTCATTGACATGTAACAGATTCCATTTAATGTAGACCCTTAACTTTATGTCTTTCAAATTCAGCCACTGATAAACATTTGCTTGCAGATAAAAAATAATCAAGAGTTTGAAGGGAGAGAACATTCAGGTGAGGTTTTAAATTTGGTCCCATAATAAGCCTTTTAGTTTTAAGTGATATTTCATAATGGACAAGTAGGTTTTGTGGCAAAGCTACACACTTGAATAGTTCATTGTTTTATTCACTTTAGTTAAGAAGGAATCTGAAAATTTCTACCCAAATGGGTAGAGAACAGATTATCATCTACATGGTTCGTATGTATGATCTACAATTGTATAAAAAATTGCAATTAAGCAATGTACATAGAACTGAAGTGAAATTATGTGCATATCAAGTATCTAAAGCTGAACTCATATGGCATTATTTGTACAAACTGTGAGAGGGGCTCAGTTTTCCTTTCCTCTAGGAGTTTTATGGCTTGTTTCCCCAGTTCACTTGGTAACTGGAGGCATATCCAATCCAGCAATGATTCCAAGTCTTTTGCAAAGTTCAGTAAATACCAATCCAGCAGCTTAGGGATAGCAAACTTTGAAGTTGAAAATCCAATTGCTGCCTGTAAGTACTCTCTTTTAGCCACTTCTAGTTCATTCTCAACCTGGGATGCAGTGTAAACTCTCACCTGCATTTGGCATGGTTTATGACATAGAAACATTAAAAAAGGGGATAGAGTTGTCAAATCTTGACATGATTAACAACATGATACTATGACATTGTTTGATGCATGTTGTCAACCCCACCTAATGGTAAACAACTTGGTTGTTGCATGGTAAGTATAATGGTGTCTATAATAACTATATAAAAAACTTTTACGTCAACAGTGCATAGAAATTACACTCGTTTACAAATGTTTAATGATGCAAAGAGACAGAATGTATATCATAATGAACAGCACCAACTGTGGGACTATGAAAGATTGCATAATTCTTGTAAAGTACTCATCAACTTACAGCAGGAGAGGACCAGGTTCCACAAGAGAGAGCAAATGTCACTAGGGGTTCTGAAAGTTCCAGTCCATACATGCTTCTTGCTGTCATTTCATGATTCTTTGTTCCCTTGGAAAACGTCTGTTTGAAAATTTAGTGGTTAACTCTTTATTCTCATCCATAGAAAAGCTAGAGTTGAAATTGACAACACTTACAAATCTCCAATGATAAGGAAGTCTTAGAATGAAATGCTCTATAGTTGTTGCACTTAGCACGTGTCCACCCACATTTATTGTTGCCTGAGTAACAAGAAAAGCACATAAATTGTTGAGAACACACCTATGCTATGTTATACTAAACTGAAAGAACAAGCACAAAAAGAAACAAAAACTACTCTAGTGATCCATAGTATATACCTTCCGCATCAGTGCAACAGCCATTTCAGGACTCTCTGGTATGCCATTCTCTATGAATGCCTGAAGCAAAGTAGAACTAAAATACCATCATTTATTATGGTTTGAGAAGGTAATTAAGTTCACCACTTAAGATCACTGAGTAAAGATAGATAAATTTGTAGGAAAAAAACTGTTAGGTACAAATTGTACTAAGTGTTGTTGTAATGAACTGACATACATTCATCATACACGAGTTGTAGGTGTTGATCCAGAATGCGAGCTTCTCCTGATGGTGGAGGTTTTCTAGGTTGACAGAGACTAGTTTCCTAAAAAGAAGTCTACAAATTCCCAGAGTAAAAAACATTTACCTTATAATTTACACAAATAATAACAAATTAATGTCATGGAAAAAGTAGACATTATTTGAATGTAAATAGAAAAATGTTACATACTTCAAACGATGTAGTAAAAACAAAGTATTTGCAGTTCGTTTTGGATTGAAAGATTTAGCATCAATTGCACATAATTGCTTGTATGGACCAATATCCCTCTTCCCAAATTCCAAACAGATGCCATATGGATCCCCAAACTCTGCTCCTTCATCACATTTATTAGGTTTTAGATCCCATAAGTGTGGAATGTCACATGCAGAACCTGGATTCTTCACAGCACCCATTCTCAAGAGGATGCTTGATAAGCACTTCACAATATTTTCCGAAATAATATTTGGTCTCTCAGCTTCTGGTGAATTTTTATGTGGACTATGATTTCTCAAATCTGCCATTTGCTGGCTGTTCAACCTTGGTTCTTGCTGCACATTGTCAAAGCTCACATTCATTGACTAAGAAATAATTCAATTTTCATCTTCTTGCCATATCATGAAATCACACAACTTAAAATTACTTCTACAGTATACTAAACATGACACACCTTTATTTTTGGATGATCCAACCTATTTTGCGGCGATTTATTGTCAAGTTTTTTAATTGGATATTTGTTCATTTTGTTGGAGGATTGCTTCCTGCTCTTGGAAGAATTACCACAGGATTGATTCTCCTTATCCTCTGGCAAGCCAAAACAATGAGGAAGTGAATAACTCTCTTTTTGGCTCAAACTGAACTAAATGAAGGATCAAATCTGAAGCTGCAATCAATTAATCCGAAACAGTAAAACATTTTTCTTACCTGCGAGTGTTGTGCTAGGCCTAGTTACAGATGTTGATGCTAGATTACCAGATGTTTGGGATTCAAACTTCAATTTATCCAACTTGGGACTATCCATTGTTGAGTTTAACTTATTTGGAGGAGCTGAAACTGAATGTTCAAGTTTCCTCATAGAAGATGACATGTAGACAGCTTCCTGGTACAAATCCTGTCTGAAATGCACAACCTTCTCTTCAAGCCTAACAATTTCCTCTTCCAGAACCGCCACTTCAGCCAGAAGGGCTAGTATCTATAGTTTTTAACATCAAAGTTCAACACTCAAATTTCATTTCAATCTCTTTCTAACATATCAAAAGACTAGAGTGCTTGTTTTCAGAAAAAGGACTTCAGAGAAATTCATATACTAACATATGGAGGGAGATAAGGAGGAAGACGAGGCAAAGCTCCCAATGGCCTGTTGAAAGCCCGCTCCAATGCTCTATGAATGTTCTCTTCATGCCTAAGCTTCTTCTTCAACCTATCCACCTGAAAGGTTGGAGAATTCAGTTCAGTTGCCAACTATAATAATAGACCACAAAATCATACCCCAAACAAGGACAAAGAACAGAAACAGTGCCATTGCATTACATCTTGTTTCAAAGCCAATTTTCTTTCTCTGCTAGAGGCTTTTCCACTTTTAATTGCAATTCTCGAGCTTCCCTGCATCATCTACCTTCTCATTCAATGCAAAACAAGTCAGAATCACCAAAGACAAAAAAAAAAAAAAAAAAAAGACAAGAACAAATATCAAATCAAATCCAATAAGCTAACAAAGGGAGAAACAATGGAATTCAGAATAAGCAACTAATCATGGATTATGAAAAAGTTTTTCCTTTTCTCTTAACACACCCTTTTTTAACACCATAAACTGATCTGTGTCATGCTTTTTTCTATCTCATTGAAACCGAAGCCCAAGTTTGTGAAGAAAGCTGTTACGCTCGTCAGACACTTGAATTATAAAAAAAATTAGAGTCGGCTATTACTGTGCAAACTGTTTTTCAAAAACACAAACGACATGGATGTACCCTTCTCTGACTTCTGACTTTACCAAACTTCAATTACTTTTTCATGTGCTATTGAATTGGAATTGGAGCTTTCCTAGTCCCAACCCTTCTGTTCATATTCTCAACCTATGCTAAAAATCCGAACCTACCACTCATACCCAATAGTCAAATTTCATAGACAAATTCATCGAAACTGTGATCAATTGCTCCGGGTAAGTAAAGATCGAACCTTTTTTTTTTTTTTTATCTTGACATTAAGAGAATCAGCTCAGTGATCCAGAATGAGACCAAAACTTGACAACAATAAACAAAGCATCATTTAGAAGAAGATGCCAAACTCTTTTAATTCACCTCTTCACAATGAACATGGTGAATACAAAATCACAAACATGGTGTGTAGAAGAAGAAGAAAGGGAGGAAGAATAAGATGGAAGGTGGTGGAGAAGAGTGTTCCACCGCTAGAGATAAAAGAATATTATAGTGAGGAGTGGTTTGTGAAGTGGTAGGGGACAGAGAGAGAGGTACTAGTGGCTTGTGCTAGTATAGTAGTTTGGTTATGGTGAATGGAAGTTGAAAGAAATGGCTGGTTGTGTGAAAAAGACTAGAGATTAGAGATAGAAAGAAGAGCTTCCAATTCCAACCTGGTCCTCGATGCAGAATAAGACACAGCTAGCTTCTCAGATTCAATTATCAATATCATGGAAAGCCTCCAATCTAAGCTTATGTCATCATGAACCGACATGCATATTTCCCTTTCTTCATTTTTTAACTCCAAAATCTTTGTGCTTTAACTAATAACTATTCACCTCCACCATTTGCTTTTAACATGTTTTTATGGGGTGTGTGTAATTTGTGTACTGAAACTAATGATTATCCTCTTGTTATGGTGCTTTTAACCACCATTAGATAAGAGATTTTGGTGAGATTGATTACTTTTTACTGTGGATAATGTGTTGCAGTTAATTTATCTGAGTGAAAAAGTTTCTGGGGTGGTAGTTTTTCAGGCAAAAGCTGCACAAATCACATGCGTTGCCAAGTCAAGAATTTCTCTTCTTGTTTCCTGATAGATTATGGATCCAATCTACATGAACTATATCATATATTTTTCTGGTTTTTACTTTTATTTATTTTTTGTTTAGAAGTAACCATTTATTGAATTGTAGAATTATAGTGTGAAAGATGAACACAATAAACCACCAACCACTGCAATATTATTTCAGTTTAATCCAAAATTTTAAATTCAAATTCCAAATATGGAATTTTATTAAATGCAGAAAACAATAAGTTTGTCATTTTTTTTGTAAAACTATATATGAAGATATTCTTATAGGTTAAGAGCTTATTTGTTTTACTTTCATAATTAGTTTCTCACTGTAAATAATTCTAATATATTTTTAAATTGATTCATTATGAATCAAACCAAAATGAAAAAAAAAAAAAACTAATTGAATTAATTCTTATATGTAATATACAGAAATTATATATTATTTTTATAAATTAAAAACATATAATTGTTGTTGTAGTCAATGTTGGATGGGTGTTATCTAACTGTATTAACAACTGGCAACCTTTTCCTGAGTTGTTCATGTCGTTTTCTACACATACATAATCTTTCTATTTTTTATTATTTAAGAAGATAAGAGAAAGATGGACTAAAATAATCTTTTTATTTTAATCAATATTCTCGAATAGGGTCACATAAATAAGTACTAAATAATCAAATAAAAAACTCAGATGAACTGTTTAAAATATAAAATCATGTTGATTCTACCTCAAAATAAAAAATAAAATAAAAAAGGTATATTAGATTCACGAAGCTAGTGTCAGCAAAAATGAAGTTATTGGTTGACTAAAGATAGAGTAAAGAAAAAAAAAAGGAATAAAATCTAGATAAAAATAAGAGAAAAAGGAAAACTTATAAATTTTAAACTTTTCCTTATTTGTCCTTTATTTCAAATTTTATATATTCCGATTTTTTTATGTTACCTTTCCCACCCATCTAAATAAAATAAATTAATGATGGGTTTGTAGAAATTATAAAATAATCAATAAAATAATTTTATTTTAATATAAAATAATAATTAATTTTATAATAATATTAACTATTCTATTTCTATCACTAAATTAGAATATATTAAATAAATATAAATCTTATTTTATAAGTCAATTTTATAAAAATGAACTAAGTTTAAAATTTATTTTTCATATAATATTAAAGTCTATCTTAACAAAATTGTTTGACCTATTTGGTCACTTCTTATTGAATCGTTATCAGATTATTCACAAATGTCTTGTCCCACAAATGTCTTGTCCTATAAATGTCTAATCTTACAAATTATCTTATAAATATTTAGTTTTACATTCGAATTAAAGAGATTTTGATATGGAGGGGGTGTGGTGGAGATTCTACATCACCTAATAATATAGTTAGATTATAATATATCAAGTCGGTACAAACTTCACTTTAACTTAGTTTTACAATGATAAATTAAGTTTAAAGTTTATTTTTTTAATTAATAATTATACTTTTAATTTAATTTATGTATGTTTTCAAAACAAAGTAAAGAATCAATGATGTTTTCAAAACAAAGTAAAGAATTTATAAATTCAAAAATTTTAATGTTCCAACTAATTAAGTCCCATATATCGATCATATCTGTAACTGTAAGGTCTTCTTCAAAATTGAAAGCACCTTTTTTTGTCAAGACAATGTATTTTTCAACTTTTCAGTACAGCAGATTCAAAAGTTAGAGAATATATCATGAATTTTGATCATTATTTACAAATATAGTAGGATAAATATCGATAGAGTGAAGATAATTTGATTATTAAATCAAGTATTTTCTATAAATATTAGGTCCCAATTGAATTTTTCTTCTCTAAGCTAATTTTATCAGCAACAATCAAGATTTTGGAAACTTGAGTCATGTTTATACTTTAGAGTAGTTTCTAATTAAGCTAATTATTGAGTTAGCTTTTGAAAAAAATAAATTAATAAAAATAATTAAACCTAAGTGCAGTAAATTCTTGTTCTCATTGTATTAAATTTGATTTTTTTTTTTCACTTTTGTTGTTCATCATAGTTAGTTACATGCATGAAATGGTTAGGTGAAATATATTTTGAATACACAAAAATATGAATTAGAATGATTCCAGCATAGTCTTATTAGATGCTACTCTATGTATAGTAATTACGTGCCCAAATGATTTCATAGTGCATGTTAATGTTACTAAGGTTATTGTCATACTAATAAAAAATTTATTTTATTTTCATTTTATTACAAAGTTTAATTCTGATATTTTAAACAACAAATTGGAATAGTTAATTGAAAAACTAGAAGAAATTCATGAAAAAACTAATCCAATTCAAATCTATTTAGTGATCAATTTGTTAATACTAAAATGAGTGAAAATTTTAAAGAACTTGTTAAATTGATTTTAAAATGTATTTTATTTTATTTTTAAGTTTAATCTAAGATTTTTCAAGATGAATAAAAACATATTTAACAATTTTATATGGATAAATTATTTTTTCAATTCTTTTTTTTAATCTTATAAAACATAATTTAGTTATTTATATCAATTTACAATCTTTTAATACTAAAAAAAAAAATTATTACTTACGGAATATTTTCCACATAATTTTTTTTAAAAAAAACTAATTATCCATTGAATATTTTTTACAGATTTATTTTATAGAAATTTTTCATAAATTTATTTGTGAGAAATTTTTTATAAATTTGTTTATGAAAAAGTTTTCCATGGATTTTTTTGTGAGAAATTTCACATGAATTTTTTGTGAAAAATTTCTTATTAGCTTTTTACCTACAAATTTTCCACCACCACAAATTTGTAGGTAAAATGCTAGTAGAAAATTTTTCACAAAAAATCCATGAAAAATTTCCGACAAACAAATCCACGGAAAATTTCCCACAAACACAAATCTATGAAATTTTTTTTCATAAACAAATTTATAAAAAATTTTCCACAAATTTATAAAAAATTTTCCACAAATAAATTTATAAAAAATTTCCATAAAAATAAATCTGTGGGAAATATTCAACGGGTTATATCAATTTACAATCTTTTAATACTATAAAAAAAAATTTATTACCCATGAAATATTTTTCACAAAATTTTTTTTTGAAAAAAATTAATTATCTATTGAATATTTTTCACAGATTTATTTTATGAAAATTTTTCATAAATTTATTTGTGGGAAATTTTTTATAAATTTGTTTATGAAAAAGTTTTCCATGAATTTTTTTGTGGGAAATTTCCTATGAATTTGTTTGTGAAAAATTTTATATGAATTTTTTGTGAAAAATTTCTTACTAGCTTTTTACCCATAAATTTCCCACCACCACAAATTTGTAGGTAAAAAATTAATAAGAGAAAAAAATATTTTAAAAAAAAATAAAGATTAGATATATTTTTTATTTATATATTTTTCTCAAAAATCATTTAATATAATATTAGTCTCATATTAAAGTTTTAATCATCCAATTACATTTTATTTAACTTTTCATATAATTAACTATAAAATTGTTAATAAATAAATATTAATGATTTTATTTATTCATAATGTAATTTATAACGAACGCATACTCATAATTTATAAATTAACAATGTGAAGTTCAATATAGTAAAGAGTTACATTCTTATTTATTTTTTATAAATTTATTACATTGCACTATTTATGATTATAATAGTGATTTTTATAGTTCTTGGATTCTTAAATATATGATTTCAATCTCTTCTTATTCAAGATAATTATTTATCATCTACATCTTGTAATTATTCAAACTGTCCTCTCAACTTGGGTCCGAATACGTTCTTGAGGTTCCTAATCATGCAGTGTTCCTCTTCCTAATCATGTTGTGACAGATGAATTATCCATCTCAAAATTATCATCTGAAAATGACACAAAATAATTCATAAAGAAAATGGTTAAACCAAGGTAAATAATTCTCTTGTCCTTCTTGGCATTCTAATTTCTTAATCAAAGTCTCATCTAGATTTCATCATCTCATCTAGATTTGGTCTAGTTCTAGAACAAAATCTCATCCTAGAGTTGATCAATTCTGCATAAAAAAATTCCATCAGAAAGGCTATTAACCTACAAACAGTGATTTATCACTATTCGCAGTAGCTATCTAAACAGTATGAGTAAAGTCTATGAGCTATAACAACAGTTCATTACTATATATTACTAAAATAGTTAAATCTTCTAACAATTATAAGGACCCTATTGGATCCATCTGTGCAAACTGTGAAACTAATAGAAATTAATTTCAGTTTTAGCTAGCACTAATTCAGTAACTAAAAGGTAAGTTGTAGGAGATTATGGAGCATCATTAACCACATAATCAATAATGTATTGGAATGAAAATCTGGTTGTAGTAAGGAATTCAATTATTTAATCTGACTGTAATATATGACAGTTTCATGGAAGCACATAAAAGTGGCAATTTGAGCTGGAAAGCATAATAAAAATTGGCTTTTTATATGAGAAAGAGAGAAAGAGAGAGAGAGAGAGAGAGACAGTGAGAGAGAACTGTCCTCTTGCTATGCTATTTCCGTACACAGTTTATTACACTCAGACCCACCAACATCACCTCCTCATTGTCATCTTTACGTGTCCAGAGTAAAAGATCACAGAAAAGTGCTTCTAATTGCTTTAAACTAGTTCAGAATAAATGAACAAATAACACTCTAATTTTTAATATATATATATCATGAGTGTGCAATTTGTAGTGGTGAGTGATCCACGACTTCCATGTAAAAAGTGAATCATTTTACTTTTTGTTCCTTTTAAAGCTTTTTTCTGGATAGGTGGGGACTGAGTTGATGACAAAGATATGAATTAAATCGTCGTGCATTCAAAATCATGTTCTCATCACTCACTCTCATCCATGATTTTCACCTTCTCTCTCTCTTAATTTGCTTCATTTGAATGTTTTTTTTCAATTTTATATAAGAACAGTTGAGAAACATGGAAGTAAACAAAAAAGAATTACATAATACTAAATTTCTGATAGATGGTTTTCACAGGATTGGGACAATTACTGTTCACTAACTAATTACATGTGTATCTGCAACTTTTTAGGTGAATTATCTTACTAACTATAACAAACTACATGTTAAATAAAGATCATTTTTCATGTATATAAACAGTTGATTGTATTGTACCAGTTTCAGTGGCCAATATATAGCTTCATCATCTACCTAACCATTAACCATATGTCTCCACTTAATCACATGGTAGGTATATACATATTTGAAATAATTGGTGGGGGTGAAGTGGCAATGCTGAGTGAATAATGATCCAGAAAAATAAATATGCTTTGGGTTTTTGCAGCATTGAGATAAAAGGGTCAAAAGTTTGAAGAGGGTCCATATTGTGTTGAGAGTGGTACCATGTTTTAGAAGGTGGTGAGCATGTTGTGCATGTTCATCATATCCATGGCTTTCTGGATTCACACTTTAGATTGTTGTCTGGGTGAAATGAAGAATAGGAAGAGAAGACTTTTCTGTAACCACTGAGAAAAGGTGAAAAGTAGCTACATACTAGAACCCTTATCCTTTTCTGTTAATTATTATTACTTTTACATGCCACAATCAGAATTTTCTGAGATGCATGATCAACTAATTAATCAAATCTGTAATCCATAAAGTTTTCTCTATATGGAAAGGATTATGATTTTTGAGTTTCTTGTAGTCTAATATCTTTTAGTTTACGTGTTAAATCAGTAATGTAACTTTGCTTTTATTTTAAGGATGCTGATTACAAGAAAGTAATGGTTTATTCATGGAATTTAACAACAAAAAACACTAAATTTATTGATAATATGAACTTTAAAAAAAATCATGGTTACCCATGAAAATGATCCGTAGGTAAAAATGATTTTTTTTTTAGTATTAAACTTGACAGATATAAGTCAATCTTTAAAAGGGTTAAATTTAATAAGAATAAATCGAAGTGTCTCAAACATTAAACCTAAAAAGTACTATTTATTAAGTCAAATGATCCAATTATCATATATATTTACCATTTACAAGACATTCAACATCCTTTAACATATTCTAAAACTAAAACGAAAGAAGTAAATATATTGGAAGATGGAAAAAACATTGAAGCCAACATCTTTTCCAAACACAGGCATAACAGTTAACAATAAAGAAGAATAGTTAACAACAATATTTATGTCTTTCTATTTAGAAGACAGGACAGTGTACGTAGTTAAATGGGAGAAGCTAAGACATGAGACTAAGACAGGTTACCTTTCTAATGCTGCATAAAAAGACAAAAATAAAAATAGAAACATAGAAATTGATGAGAAGAGAAAATGGGCAAAGAAAAATTAAAATATTTTTAGGTCAGAAGTTGCATCTAGCTTTATAGATAAATAGTGAAGTTGTTAAATAAGAATGAAAATTGTTATATGGGGCATGCACAGAGTGTTAAATGAGACAAAGTCACAGAAAATAGAACACAAATTTGATAACTTTGTGGTGTGACCATTGCTTGTCAGCTTGTGTATGGCTCTACCTTGGACTTTGCCAGCTCTTGCTTTGGGACAACCAAAAAAGAGGGTCCCCTTTCTCTTTAGTCCAAAAAGGTCAATACCTCAAGACACACTTCAAAATATTAAAATATAAATAATAAGAATTTCGTTAAATGCAATCAACGCGATTCATTCAACCCAAATAAATCTATTTTAATTTTATAGTATAATAGTATAGCTGAACTTTAAATTTAAGTCTTTCTCTATTTTGTCACACTCCAAACTCTAGTATAAGTCTAAATCATTC
The DNA here is from genome assembly GCA_016859785.1 of Macrotyloma uniflorum. Classification (NCBI taxonomy): domain Eukaryota; kingdom Viridiplantae; phylum Streptophyta; class Magnoliopsida; order Fabales; family Fabaceae; genus Macrotyloma; species Macrotyloma uniflorum. The sequence continues at coordinate 5,406,655 of BDMB01000014.1, forward strand.
CCACAAAATCAATTGAAATCAATTGATACTAAGTGAAGTTATACAATAAATATATAAATATTCTTTAAATTGAGATAAATAATGTGAGTTTTCTTTTAATATTCTTCCACTATAAATATTTGTCAAATTAGGCGACCTTATAAGTATTTTAAATATAAGTTACATTCTTTAAACTGAGGTAGGCGAGGTGTGTCTTCTCTTAACACATTTTTTCTCTAAAGATACTTGCTGAAGGTAATCTTACTCTAATAAGCATTTTAAATTGATGTTGTTGATGTAGAATTTTCTTAACATTACCTCTCCATAAATGTTTGTCAAACTTATTAGAATAAGAAACAAAACAAAAATTACATACAGACTCTGATATCATATCAAATTTCATTCTAAAATTAATTTATTTTAAGTGAAATTGTCTAACCAATATATAAACTGCAATCTACAAATTAAGACAAACAATGCGGGTCTTCTTTTAATATTTCTCTTTCATAAATACCTACATAATCAAACGATTATAATTTAATAAATATTTTAAATTAAAATAGTTAATGTATAATTTTCTTAATAATTTACATTCATTTAATATATTTTAATTTAATATTACCTCTAGGTAATACATCATCTATAATATCAATATTAAGTGTGGATGTTTTAAAGAAAACGAGATCCTTCGATTTTATATGGTTATTTTGGGAGGCATTCTGCTCTATTTTTTTTGTGCGAAGACAGTATTTTATTCCTCGATTCAGGCATTCTGGATTTGTTTGTGTTTTTCTTTCAGTTGTTTAATGATGTTAGAAACCATTATTCATTTGTCTTTCTCTCTGAGGATTTGAATTCTGAGCATAGTTCCATGTCGTTAATCATGTGGATGTGGCATGTACATGTGTTTATTCACTTTTAGGTAGAGATGTCCAGGTATTTTTCTATCATCACACATGCTTAATGTTAAAACTAAGAAGTTATGTTCATCTATAGACAATTACATTACAAAATTTTAGACATTAGTAATTACAATGAGTGTAATGAGTTTTTTAATGAGTGTAAAATAATATAAAATGAAATTTAATTACTTGTATATAACTTAAAATGTGGGAACTACATATATTTTTTAAATAATTATCCATTTTCATATATTAGTTTTCGTCTCCAAAATTATGATAATGAATTGTTAGAATTTTATTTTCACTGTTTATTATATGTGGGTTTATATTATAATTTTGATGATTTTATATTATGCATAAATGATATTTCATTAATGAATGAGAGTGACTTAATTTGTATAATTAAAAAAATATCATTAAGTTCATTTTCAATTTTTCAGCTAATAATAGGTGACTTAGAGGTTCATTGTTGGCACCAATAGAACTCAAATAAATGAAAACTATTTTGGGCTGAAGAAACAATATAATGGGCCTCATTCTATTGGGCCTGTAATTGTTAATTGTCCAACAAACTTTTACACAATAATCGAACATAAGTTATTTATTACTGTAATTGTATTTTAAAACACCAATTTTTTTTTTTTAAGTTTAAATATTTCTTTAATTCTTGTAAAACTAATAAATTTTGATTTTTGTTTCTATAATATTTTTTATTTTTATTTTTATAAAATTTAAAATCACTTTTTTTTTAATCCTTATATAATATGTGAATATTGTTTTAGTCTGCGTATAATATTTTCTTTTGATGTTCATCTCTCCAAAATTTTAAATCACAAATTTTAATCTTTAGTATTTTAAGATGGATGAATACACATGTTAAGAGTTTTTTTTTTTAAATAACACATGCTCATATTATATTTCAATACTAATATGTATATAAGTGAAATGTTTATTTAAATTTTTTTTTTAGCACATTAATAATTAATTAGTATCATATATTAAAATATTTCTAATGAAAATTTTCTTCGTATATTATTTGTATTTACTTAACACCTTATTATGAAGTAACTTACATTAATTTTATTCTAATAAAAAATTTTCAAATAATTTACATTTTTCAATATACTTTATAGTATTTTTTATTATTCTAAAATAATTTTTTTATTTTATTTTTAAGAGACTATTTTTTATTTAAGAAATAAATCTTAATTTCAAAAAATTAAATATACTACGTAAATTTATTCTAATAGAAGTTTTTTAGAAAAAAAAATTCTTTAAATTAAAAAATCTTAAATATTTTTTATCAAAGATGTTCTTAGGAATAAAAAATGGAAATTTTTAATTTTAGAGATATAAATAAAAAAATATACGAATTAAAATCAAAACCCACTCACTTTAGTAGAACTAAAAATATATTAAATTTCTTATTTTAATATTTTAAAAAATAAAAATTTAAGTATTTTATATTAAAATAGGACTTATTCTTACCCATATTTATTTCAAATTTATCCATACAAGCATAAAAAAAACGTTACATTATTTCAGAATATGTTTTGAGAATGAACTCTAATAGATATTTTATAGGATCATATACTTTTTATTTTTATTTTTTTATAAATTGTTTTATATTTATATTTTAAAATTAATCAATTCATTTCTCCAAAATTTTAAAATATTTAATTTTAATATTTAATAATACATTTTTTATCAAAGATTAAATTTAATATTAAGTATTATTTATACTTAAATATAATATTTATTTACAAAATTAATTAAGAAAATAAATTTCTATATTTTTAAAAATTGATGAATTGATAAATTTAAAAAATATGAATTGACCAATTTAAAAATATAAAAATCAAAGATAACTTTTTAAAAAATACAAAAATAAAAAATATTAATGATATGATATAAGTAGATATTTATGGAACTTAAAAGACTTTAAAAAATATAAAAGTATATCTTTTAAAAGAAAAAGAAAAAATCTTTAGAGTCAAAGCAGGTTATTTGGAAGTTGAAAATCATAAAGATAAACGAGGCCATTAATAATTGAATCTTCCTTTTAAAAGACACTAAACATCAAAATATCCATCTCCACCTGTGCCTACATCATCATTATCCTCATTTCAAACCCTCTTTTTAATCTTCCACTAACATTTCCTTACAAAAAACTACCAAACAAAACCAAAAAAAAGAACCATTCATGACTCATAATGTTCCTTCTTTGATGGGACTGAGACTGTCCATGTTCATACATGCATGGATTACTCAACCAAAATAAGACACAAAATTAACACAGAAAAAAGACACAAAATTAACACAGAAAAAAGACACAAAATGAACACAATGGTTTCCAACTTTCATTTTCTTCATTTTATTGGTTTGTTTTTGGACAGCAATGCACCATTTAAGAGGAATGGCACACGGCAACTTCATCTGAATATTGAATGTTAAAGCTAAATTTATTAGATGAGCTTAATGTCAATGTTTACACTTACTTGGAGTAACTAAGTTGCTAACAAATCTTCTTTCAAATTTATTCAACACTGAACATGACATCATATCTTTCAAAATATTTACTCTCCTTCATATCAAAATCATTTTCACACCATTAAAATTTTCTAAATCCAATATATATAGTTAAGCATCAAATTAATATCTCTTTGAAATATATCACACCTAGTTAATATCACGAAGTTAAATTTTGCTATCAAATTAATTAGTATCTTATACTAACTTGAAAAATAAAGCCTACTGAATACTAATTATGACAAAACTTTAAAAAGCGATCAATGAAACTAAACTTTTGATGTTCATATACCAAACAATAAAGATAATAACATTTTTTTCACAAAGTCAGAGCTCTGAATTGCCTTCCATTAAATACAGTTGATTGTTTATCAAATCAATATATATTGTTTTTATATTTTAAAAACGTGTGAATGCTGAATATAATACTCTAACAACAAAAACATAAATGAGTTTATATTATACATGTAACATCACTTTACTCAGTTGACAAGGGAAACACATCACACAGGAATATAACTTTCTCATCACAGTCTCCATCAATAATATACATTGATTTTTTGTTACAGCTATGTTTTTAATCTAAAATATTTATCAAATGATTGATATCTCTAGGATGATAGATATTTTTATAGGAATCTTTTTTTCTTCTATTCACCATGTTCAAATTTGGAATATTATTTAAGGATTTCGACTGGTTTACTAGTATATATATTCATTGATTTGAGATCTTGAAAGAGGTATATATATATATAGAGAGAGAGATATATTTATAACACAACACTAGTAGTAACAACATAAACATGAGTCCAACGTTGTCAAACAAGATTCTCTTGTGGTTCATGTTTTTGTATTGGTGGCACTGTGTCATCTCATGTGAGGCCAACCAACAAGGTGAATACCTCTATAAGTTAATCCGATCAAAGAGGGGTGAGAAAGTGAAGTCAGATGGAGAAGCTTCAATGGGCAGAAATGGTGGTGGTGAAGAGTTTTGGAAGGTTGAGGAAGAAAGGGTGTTGATGGAAGATGACAAAGTGAAGGGTTTGCCAGGAGAACCAGAAGGGGTGGATTTTGATCAATATGGAGGGTATGTGACAGTGGATGCCAAAGCAGGGAGAAGATTGTTTTACTACTTTGTGGAGTCACCTCAGAATGCTTCCAACAAGCCCCTTGTTCTATGGCTCAATGGAGGTAACTCTATAATCCATTTTCTTTCTTTCAGTATGTTATGCATAGTGTCAAATAATAAAAAAAGCATAACAGTGATTCATTTGCTGTGTTTATAAATAGATTTCTTTTAAGTTGTTGTTGGGAAATCTCAAATGAAGCTAAATTATTATATATAAGTCAGGTATTAGGTGGTCCAATCTAGATTTAACAATCTGTCAATCAAGATTGAGTATATTTATACCTTATTTATATATTATAATTCGGCTTCATTTTTAGTTAATGTGTAATTTTTCTTCCAACATAAGTATTTGTAAGAAACACAACACGATACATAACATAAATTCGTCTCAATATCTATTTCAGTTTTTTGAAAGTTAAATGAAACAGTTTCTGTAAAATTAAAATTGAAGTGCATGAGATGATTTTTAATTCACAAAGAAAATTAATTTATAAAAATATTTGAAAAATGTGTATCCAAATAGGATTTTTCCATGTTTCTAGTTTAAGTCAAACTAAATTTTATATTACCCTAATTGAAAAATTCCTATAATTAGCTCCTAGGTGTGAAACTATTCTTGGACGTTATTAAAATTTTAATTAGAAAATTGAAAAAAAAAAGTGTTTTTTTTTTTGTTTTAGCAAAATGAATTCAACTAAAAGATGTCATAAACTAGTTGTTGTTTTTGTTTAAAAAGGACATGAGAAGACCTACAAGTTAAGATGCCGTGTTAATATAAACATTAATTATTTAATTATGAATACACATCAAAATATTAGAGATTTAAAGTATTGATGAATATATATATTTCATTACTTTTTATTTTCATATTACTATTTTTGTTAACATGTAAGATCTTTTGAATTTGGAGGATTTAACAATATCTCAAAAAAATGTGATGAAGAAATCAAAAGAATCTAAAAAGCCTATTTAAAAGTATTTCTTTTGCCCCCAATAATCATAAAGTGGATTCAATCATGTTCAATAATACGACACTATGACCCCACTATATATATATATATATATATATAAATACATATATTCGGTGGCAAATACATGGTATACTCTAGTGGAATTCTAACACGGAAGCCATTGATCATGACTGCCACAAAAAAATACTAAATTCTTTAGCAGTTTAATTAGCAAGAAATTTCTGAGATTAGAAGACTCCTTGTGCCCCCAAGCAACATTGGAAGCAATAATTTACAATCACTTGATGTAGATCTATTTTAATCTTACCTAAAGTTAAAATGTTTATGAAACACGAAGAAGAAAAAAAGGATAAAAAAAATATAAACTAAGGATAAAATAGTTATCAACATCTTAATCCCATAAATACTCCGTTAATATTTATTATTTATTTTTATTTCTTTCTGAATTGATTAAAAATGAGATCGAATTATAATATATAAGTGAGGTGTAAATCTCACATTCTGAACCAGTTTTTGGGTAAATTATCATAATCAAGTTAACAAAATTATTAGACCTAAATTCGATCACTTGTTAATATATTAAATCTTGATTAGCAGGTTGTTGGGCTTAAATTTGTTAACAGATTGTTATGTAGAGTTTTAATTATTAATAAGATTGTTGGAGAAGGTGCTGAGAAAAGTTAAATACTGATAATAATTTTCTAGTACCTTTATTTATTTATATATATATATATATATATATATATATTTTCTTTGTTCAATGTTAAAATCATGAATTTCTTGACACGTTAAAAGAAAGGAAGAAATTTTACTCCCACTTGAGATGCTATTCTTGGACATGTCTCTTCCTTTTAACTCATAGTAATCAATTTTTAAGATGTTCGTACCAATCTTCAAAGATCTGCTCGTTCCCTCGATAAATTTTTCTTCTTTCTTTTTCTTTTTTGGTAGTTTTCACTTCTATTTATAGTTTCATCTTGAACTTTAATTACCCATATAAGTCTATCGAATAAAATTCTTGAAAACATATATTGTTCCATTAGAGGATGATATCTATAGGGCTATCTAGTGTTTTCATTTCAGGGCTTTTAAACTTGAGGAAATCAGAATAATAATCATTTATGATTTTGCATAACAATGAAATTTTTTTCCTATTATAGTAATGAACACAAACCTTAATAAAAAAAGGAAGATCACTAAATGTGTGATTTGCAGGGCCTGGCTGCTCTTCCCTTGGATATGGAGCCATGCAAGAATTGGGACCTTTCAGAGTCAACAGTGATGGAAGAACACTTCGCAGAAATGAATATGCATGGAACAATGGTAAACATTCATACACTAGCTACTACTAGATACAGAATGACATGATGTTAAACATTATTCTCTTTCCAAAATTTCACCCTTGAGTAATCTATGCAATAAAGATTCGTATTAAAAATATAAGTACAGTACATAATCAGGGGAAACTCCACTTGAATAATAGCATTAAAACACGCATTTGAGAAACTACACCAATTTTTTGTATTCATTTCGAAGGAACATTATGTGTGATTTGCATTTAGTATTTAGAACTGATGATTTTGTTGAACGATTGGCAGTGGCAAATGTTATTTTCCTAGAGTCTCCAGCAGGTGTTGGGTTTTCATATTCGAACACTTCTTCTGACTACTCTAAAACTGGAGACAAGAGCACAGCCATGGACTCTTATGCTTTTCTTCAAAACTGGCTCCAAAGATTTCCACATTACAAATCTCGAGACTTGTTCATCACTGGAGAAAGCTATGCTGGACATTATGTCCCTCAGCTAGCTCAAACTATTCTCACTAATAATAAGATTACAAATCACACATTCATTAACCTCAAAGGGGTTGCGGTGAGTCAATTTTTATTCAATTATAGTTAAAATACACTTCTAGTCTTCTTTTTTTTCTGTTATAGGTTTTATTTATATTTGAGGTTTCAAAAGTGTTTCTGATAGACCAAGGTGATCATTCCGTTGAATTATCACACTAACTTGATGAACTTGATAACATGAACTATGAAATCATATCAAATGGGTGAAATTTGTATTGTTGGTGCAGATTGGGAATGGTTGGATAGATGACAATATGTGTGCAAAGGGAATGTATGACTATTTCTGGTCACATGCTATGAACTCTGATGAAACACATGAAGGAATTCAAAGGCATTGTGACTTTAACAGTGGTAACTTAACAAGTGAATGCAACAAATATCAAAGTAGAGGGGATGCTGAGATTGGAGTCATTGACATATATAACATATATGCTCCCCCTTGTGATTCAGCTGCAACAAAAGCTGGTGCAAGTCCTGCCACTGACTCTGTAAGTTGCATGCCATGCTCCTATGTATTTTTGTTAGGTGAAGTAGAGTAGTCCAATTGGTTAAGTAGATAAATAGTGGGAAAATATTTCAAGGTTGCATCATCATAAATATTTAAAGTAGATAATTATTTATATTATGTTATATTGTTAGCTTCCACCACCTCACCACTTTTTATTGTGTGGTGAGAATGAGGAATAGCTGTATGATCCGATATCATGTATATTTTCTTCGTCGATATGTAAAAGACATCTAATATAGGAGAAAAGGTTCATAAACTTTCCTTTATTTAATGAAGAAAAAAAAAAATGACTAAGTGTTGCATAAAATTTGATTACGTAAAAATTGATAAGAACAATTCTTTAGAATGAAACCATAAAATAATTCTGAGGGAGAATAGAGAAAGTTGGTAAAAATGAGAAATTAAGTTGTAAAAAAATATTAAGAATGCAAAGATGAAGGGAGTAATATTATTTTGTGAAAACTAAGCCAGAAAGTGTTGACTATGGAACATTGTAGGAGAGCAATTTCGACCCTTGCTCTGACGGTTATACCAAATCGTACTTAAATCTCGCCCAAGTACAAGAGGCTCTTCATGCCAAAGCCTCAGAATGGTCTCCTTGCAGGTACACAATTCTCTGATTATGTTTTCGTCACCACATTTGCAAAATGCATTAATTAATTGTAATTGTAATTGTTCTATTATTTCCTGAATCAATGTATATGTGATGCTTCTGTTCAGCGGGGTGGGATGGACAGATAGCCCAGCAACAATTCTACCCACTATAAATCGGTTAATATCAAGTGGCATAAGAACCTGGATATATAGGTGACAATAGACTATACAAATTGCTTTGTTACATCCAAGACAGCATCATATCATGGCTTTATGTAACATTTTTTTCCTATGATGCAGTGGTGATACAGATGGACGTGTTCCCATAACATCATCTAGGTATTCAGTAAATGCCTTGAAACTTCGAGTGGAGACCACATGGCGTCCATGGTATTCTGGAGATGAGGTAAATAGCATTTTTATTTACTATATATAATCACAAGTTCAACCAACATCTAGGTAATCTACTGTATACAAAATGTAGGTTGGAGGATACTTGGTTGGGTACAAAGGGCTCACCCTCATCACTGTAAGAGGAGCTGGCCACATGGTTCCAAGTTACCAACCACAGCGAGCGTTAAGCATGATCTCATTTTTTCTTCGCGGAGAACTTCCTCCAGAATTAACCTCTTAGCTCTATTTGGTCTCAGTATCCTTAAAATAGATGTGAAAATTTGATGAATTTCATCAACAAGATTTTCGCCTCTAATTAGGAAAAAAATATAGTGCGTAAGATCAGTACATTCTGTTTATGTTCTAGCAACTCAATTGCAAAGTCTTTAGTCCCCTTCTTCCTTCTTCCTTGCCCTCTCTTTCCAAACAAACATGAAATGAGAAGGACTTAGGAAAAAGAGGGCCTAAATTTATGCCAATATCCATTTTATTATTTATAGTTTAAAGGGGAACAATTTCGTATTTCCAAGCAATATACAAAGATTATAGGAGGAGGGGGTTTCTTGCATCTCAAAGAAATCAAGTCCTTTTTACTCCGGAATGCCAAAATTAAAGATGTGACTTAATTGTTTTAGGATGTGGGAAAGAATGCTCAAAAAATATATAGACTTGATCCATGAAAAATGTGCATAGCTTCCATCTCTTGGTGTGGAGAGAGCACGTCACAACTTTCTGAACATGGATTGGGTAAACTAAAAAATTATGCACTTCAAATTTACCATACAAAGAAAACAGAAACCAGTACAACCAAATAAAGGAGTATGTATGACATTAGTTTAGGGGACCCAAAAGCTTTCTCTGCATCCACCACATATTTTAGCCAAGTTGAACTAGATTTCAAACTAAACCAATGAATACGCACATTCAGAAACTCGAGCAAAATAAGCTCAAATTTCCTATTCATGTAACACAATAAAATAAACAAGATCTCTTAAATAAGATGAACTCAACTTCTATAATCGCTTCTGAATAGCATAGGGACATGCAAGTAAAATATGGCCAAGAAGAAACGAAATGACCCTTACAAGCTAACAAAGCAAAGCTTCAATGTCAAAAACAAATAAAATGCAAGCAAGCACACACGCTGTCATACATAAGACAATTATTCCTATAATAAGTTTAAGATCCTCTTTAGTCATTACTCCTACAAGGCCTAAACAAATGACTAATTGAATCCCTACAGCGCTACCTCAGGCTATCAAAATTCATTTCCGCTCCACAATTAGGAGGGATTCTTAAAAATTCAACAGATCAGGCAAGTTTTACAAAGGAAGAGAAGTTAATTTGCACATTCAAGGGTGTATCTGTGTAACTTGTTGTGAAAGCTACTTCTCCATTGCACTGCACTGCATTCAGCTTACTTGTTGTTGGTGGGCGCCATAAAGGGGATAAGCCCCATAAGCAGCAGCATATATGCTGGGATCATGACGAGGAGGCAATGCGTATCCATAACCATCATAAATCGGGCCTCCATAATATGCCCCAGTCCAGGGGTTGCCGAAATCCATTCTAAACTGCAATCCAAAGAAATAACAATTGAGAGTGAATCATCACAAGGCAATTTAATGACAGGCAACATGTCAATATAGTACTCTAGCACTCGCAGAGAATTTTATGAGGAAATGAGATTCAAAAAAACTGAGCTTGAATCCATTGATCTTAAAATAAAATAGAAAAATGTTTGTATGATTCCAAATAGAAACCACCTTCTTTTAAGTACAATATACGGTATTACTGGGAGATTATTGGTCATCAAACAATACTTGTTTTTAGAACAAGAGACTAATGACAATGTGAATGTGGATTCTATACCTGCTTATTGGCTGGATTACGGCCCCAAGAAAGACGGACCGTCTGCTTCCCAATTGTTGTCCCGTTTAGCTTCTGCAATGCCTCTTCAGCATTATTTCTGGAAAAGTAAAGTTTATCAGAATAACATGGGGTGATGATTACTCCAATAAACAGATTAGAAAGATTAAAAATATATCGTATGTTGATATGAAAATAATTGAAAAGTAATTGAGAAGTACTGTCGATATGAAAATAATTGATAAGAACTTGTACCGTTTAGCAAATTGGACAAATCCACACCCCTTTCCAACCGGTATTTTAACAGATACTATCTCACCATACTGGTGGAATGGTTGTCTAAGGTCCTCATCTGAAACATTAGGGTCGAGTCCTCCAACAAATATCTATAATGAATCATTGGTAAGCTACCAGTAAGTGGAAATAAATCACTAGAAAATTCTTTATAAAAATACTGAATAACTCACAGTTGTGTTTGTAGAATCTGTTTCAGATTGGCCGGATATGCCATTTGACTGACTTCCTAAACAAGAAAACTACTAAAATCATCAAATATTTCAAACTCTGACCATGGTAAGAAATGGAAAAACAAAAGCAACATCATCAATAAAAGCTTTTCCCACTAGTAGAATTATAAATAACCTAACTTTGCTCACTTAGCTGGGGCATCTGAACATCAATCAAAAGCAAATTTGGAAGAAAATGGAGAGTGAGAGATGTATCATCAAAAGGAAATTGAAGAGTTCTTAATCAATAAAAGGGGAAATTCACGACCAAGTATATATTTGGAAGCTAAAAAAAGCAATTAATATCGCGCCACACGCCAGTGGACCAAATTGAGACTTCACATAATCAATGAAACCAGCAAACTTATTTGACGTTCATTTACATTTTAGAAAACAAACGTCGTAAGTGTCTTTTTTCTTTCTTCTGCTGTGAAAACTGAAAAGCACATATTACATGTATATCATCAGGGAATATTACCCATTTACAAAGTCATTGAAATCATCATCTAAACCACAAAACTTTGATTTCTGTTTATATGAGCAATAAATGTAGTTCTCGAAGTTCATTAATAAAAACACGAAGAAGAGCAGCTGAAAAATGAGAGTAAAAAAGTTTTCTCTGTAAGGAATGTATAATGTACTTTTCTTTTTCTTTACCTTCCAAAATGAAAACAGTATAATTTCATATATCAGAACTCAGAAGCAAGTAAAGTGATTGGCTAACCCTGTTGATGGCCAGATGATTTCCTTGGAGTTGCAGCACCAATACGCATAGGCCTGCTGGAACAGTAAACACCATTCATCTGAGTCATGGCCTGGGATCTTTCATTGTCATCGCCAAACCTGACGAAACCATAGCCCTTTGAACGGCCAGTATTGGCATCAAAAACAACTTTTGCAGCTTTAACAGAAGGAAACACACTAGCAAAAGTTTCATGTAATAAACTATCTGTAACATCTGCAGCTAAATCTCCTACAAAAATAGAAAGGTCAGGAACATTATCTGAACCCTTGTCTCCTGTGCTAAATGATGCCCAGTTCAGACGGAATGGTTGCTCTGTATTGGGCATCAAAATTCCAGCATAGTTTTGCAAAACTTTCTCAGCTGTAGCATGTGAATAGAACTCCACAAATCCATAACCCTCTGATAGGCCAGTTTGCTTATTGCGAATAACCTTGATGGAGGAAATCTGCAAAATTATATAACAGTCAGAAGCTTTGAAATGAGAAGCACAGGCAACATCTTTGTCCTAACAAATTAAGTCTCAAAAATGCATATTTATTTTCATCTAATTAGACTGGTTTTCATCTAATTGATCATTAATGTACACACAAGTACGACAAAAATGACATCCACATTTCTATTTCCACTCTTCCATTAAACAAGTACGAATCTATTTTCACCTACATGTGCGGCCATTTGATTTTATTCCTACAAAGGAAAGATTTTCTTTCATATCACTAAAAACAATTTTGGATAGCATAACCATACATAACGCTTTAAATTATCATATAACTAGTGAATTTATATATTAAATTTCCAAATTAAATAGAAATGTCACACTCTCGGTGCACGAAAGAACTTTTCCTTTTCAATTTCTCAATGAAGTTGACATTTCAAACATGCATGCGTTGACAACCTTGTATAGTACAGCGTAACACAGAAATTAAACCCCCACACAAGCACCAACCACAAAAAAAAAAAAACCATGTAATTTACCTGTAAGCACCCACGTCTCCCAAATAAACTACACAGCAAAACTCCAACCAACAAAAAAAGAGACAAAGACAAAGAAAAAACTTAAATGTAACTCCTTAATTATTTGTAACTCCTTAATTATTTGTAACTGATACAATCTTTATAACACAAAAATCAAGATAAAACTCTAATTTAATTTTAAAAAACCTTAAAAAAAGCATCAAATTATGAAAAAAAACAAAAAATCCAACTTTGTTGAAATTAGCCAATAACGACGAATCCAAAAATGAAACTCATCAAATATAATAACAACAATTCATATACGTCTATATATATATAAACATAAAAAAGAATTCAATCCAAATGCATTATCATACATAATATATATTTTATTAACAAAAACACTTTTAACTAATTGAGAAATTAAACAGCATCATGTGAAAATTAAACTATAAACAATCCCGATTATGTTCATTCAATTTTACGCATAGGATAACAGTTCTCATCGATTGGTTCCTTGTGTATATGTGTATATATATATATATATATATATATATATATTATATATACATATAATGCGTTTGTATATGTAAATATATACCTCGCCCGTGGAAGCGAAACAGCGATGAAGATAGTTCTCGTCCATCCAGTGATGCAAATCGCCGATCCAGACAGTTTTGTTCTCGCCGCTGGATCCATTCTGGTGCTGATGCGGGACGTGCGGCGGCGCGTACTGGTGGTGGAAAGGCACGTATGGCGGAGGTGCGTAGTGCTGCGGCGGCAGCATGTGATGCGGCATTACCATGGCTGCCGGATACTGCATCGGAAGCCACTGCTGCGGTCGCGCCACCGCCGGAGACGCCGATGGCTGCCGCGGAACATTCTGTTCCGTCGACTGCAACGACGAATCAGAGCCGTTTGATTGATGCATCCTAAATCAGTCAATCAAAAAATCAATCAATCTATAAAATCAATAAACCGTGACCGAAAACTCTCTTTCTATCTCGCTCGCTCTCACTCTCTTTGTCAATTTTTTCTATAAATGGATGTGAGTGAAGTGTTGAAAGCCAAATAAGGAAAAAAGCTAAAAACGGAAAAAAGGAGAAGAAGCAAGCAAGGGTGGTTTCTAGAGAGAGAACGAATCTGGAATTGCAAAGAGAGAAGAGAGAAGTAGGCGTAGCATGGAAAGGGTATAAGAGGATGAAGAATTCTTGTTATTGGGTTGGCTTTGTAAACGTGGCTCTGTTTTCGCCGTTGGATTACTTTCCTGGGTTTGATGCCAACCGTTGGATCTAATTACGAGGGATTTGGATTGCAACACTGTTATGCTTTCTCTTCTCTCTCATTCTGTGCCGCCGCCACCTTTCCTTCCTTTCCCTAATTAAATCTTCTCTTGGATTTTTTTTTTTTTTTTTTTCCTTTTTTTCTTATCTTTTATTTATAATTTTATCGATTATTATTTTATCATTTTGGTTCAAACTTATATTTCTTTAACTGAATATAAAAAATATCTGATTATGCTACATTATAATTTGGGTTGTTTTTAATTTTTTTTATATGCAATTACTTTTTGTAAAATATGATAATAAAGTAACCACACAACCAAAACAAAATTACAGAGGAATTTTTAAATTCATATCAGAATATTAGTCTAAAAATTTTAATTTTTACATAATTAATTATTTTATTTTTATATTTTAATTAATTAAATTATTTTTTATGGTATTTTAAATAATTATATCGATTTAGATCCAAAATAATTGAAATTGAATGTATGTAATATTGAAAATTAAATATGAACAAAAATTAAAAAAAAATTAATATTGAATTAAAAAATATCTAATTTTTTTATTAAAGATAAATAGAATTGTTATGAGATGACAAATAAACATAAAAAAATAAGTTAATGGATATTTAATTAGTTCACGCGTTTATTAATTATTATAATTAAAATTTAGATATGGTTAACATTTATTTCAAAATAGAATTTAATAATTTTATACTAATAATAACTTTACATTCTTATTTGATATAATGATTAAATAATAATTGTTATAAAAATTAATAAATTATCATAAATATATTCATTATTTATAATCATAAATAATTCTTATTAATAATAGGATTAAATATATGGTAATTTATTATTATATAGTAATGTAATTTAAAATATCTTAGGTATAATTTTTTTCTCTCTTTAAAAAGTAATAAAAAGTTACATTCATTTAAATTTGTTGTTTTATTGTTTGTTTTTATGGTAACACTGTATGTGGTGTCAGTGTTGCTAACATTCTCCTATTTCACTCTTCATGCATATAAGAAAAATTATAGTTATTTCTCTAACTAAAATCTTAATAATATAATATTTTAATTTTTTATATTTTTTTTGTTATGAATAAATTATATATTTATTTATTTTTATATTTGAAAGTTCTAATCTTAAGTATAACGATTAACTAGTTTTTTTTTTTTTAAGAAAATATGAATATTTTAATACACAGTTTATTTTTTATTATAATTTATTAAAAATAAAAAATTATTTAAGTTTTATTTCTTATTTATTATACTTTATATTTTTAATCAATTTTAATCAAAATATTATTAAGAAGATAAATCTAAGCTTTTATCTTACAAATTATCATTATAAATTTATAATTTATAACTTGTAAAATATAATAAAAATATTCATCATTTATTATATTTATTATAAGAAAATTTTGAATAATTACTTTCCTTTTAATTTTAAAAAAATATATTAAATATTTATAAGAAAAAATTGAATAAACACAATTTAACATTAAATAATAATTAAATACACCGATTTATATATTAAATATGAATTTTCTGATAATATATTGAATACATAGAGATAATATTAATTTATATTATATTTATTAAATATGATACATAATATTATTTAATATTTAGATAAATATTTTATTAATAAAGTGGGAACAACATTGATTATATAAACTTTAATTAGTTTAATAAATATCATTAATAATTTCATTTCATTTAAAGTTTAGTTATATAAAGAAATTTACTTATTTTAAAATTAATTTTTTTATTTTTAATAATCAATATATATATTCATGAATTTGATTTTGAAAACTTAATAGTTATTCTAAGTGATTGCATGGTTATTTTAAATGATTAATTAATTATTTTTATTAAATAAAGGACAAAATAATCTTATAAAAAATAGATAAAAATAGTTATAGAAAAGGAAAAAACTCTATATAATGATATAAATGATGTTAATGATTTTAATTAAATTATATAAAAAGGAAAAATACTTAATGAATAATATATTAAAACTAATTTATAATGTTAAAGTACAGAATATATTTGTAAAATTAAAAGGAAAATAATTTAACATCCTTAAAAAAAATACCCAATAAATATATATATATATATATATATATATATATAATTCTGATGTGATTATAGGTATATAATAAGAAAAAACAATAAATTACATACCAAGAAATCATTTTCCAAATAAAATGATATTTTTTTAATAAACGATTATTAATTATTTATCTATTTTTTAACCACTAAAATAAGAAAATTACTTTCCCTAATTTATGCCAATCTTGTTAATATGTCAATAATTCTTCACTTCTCATTTTTATAAAAATAATATTATTATTGTTATTAATATTATTATTATATCTTTTATTTGATCGATAAAGTAGTTTACTTTAACTTTATCTCTTTTTTTTATAATTTGAGATAGAGGTTTGTATTTATATTGATTATTTGATTTATTGAGTCCATTAATAAAAATTATTTTAATGTTTATGTGTGTTTAGGTTCATATGTAAAGAATTGAGTTTTTTTTTTTTTTTTTAATATTCAAAGGATGAAGTTTTTATTTTATTTTTAAAATTAATTTATTGAACTTCTTCATCTATTTTGTTTTCATGAAAGATTATAGGTATAATTTTAGTTGGTGTTATAATTTAAAATCATAACAAATTAAGATTTTCATTTAGATTTTTTTTATTTGGTATAATTAAACCAACTTCATATTTTGTCTAGTTAAATAAAACATAGTGATATTGAAAATTGTTAAATATCTTTATAAATTAATTTCTTTAATTTAAAATTTTTTAAAAATTCTATTCTATTACATCAATTTATTTCTCTAACATTACAACATAATCTTTTTATCTTAAATTCAAAATTGATTCAACTAATAATTTTTATTAGTAAAATTGATAATTTTACAATAAATAAATTATTTTATTAAACTAGCATATTTCTTTTTTAGTAATGTTTTCATTCCTTAACTTGGTTTCTTATTCACCTTCTCAACATTTTTATTATTATTAAATGATTGTTCTCTTTATCTTAATAAAAATAATATCCTATACTTTTGTAATAAAAAAAAATATAATTTAATTATTCATTTAATTTAATTAAAATATTTAATTAAGTTTAGAAAATAAAATAAAATATTTTATAAAATAAAATTAAATGATTAAAGAAAAAGATAATGTTAAGAAATAATGTGAAATTATTAATATTTAAAAAATAATATTAATAATAAGTTAAGTTTGATTTTTAAAATTTCAATTATTTATAAATAAATAAGCATTAGAATTTTTTTATATTTGTTCTGACATTTGGAAAAAAAATCTTTAAAGAATTAATAGGTGAAGAGTTTTAAAATATTTGTATTTCATTTGTATTTGAAGACATTACATTCGAGATAAGAGGAGAAGGACGAGATAAGAGGAGAAGGACGGAATGTTTCATATATATATATATATATATATATATATATATATGCTTACAAGAATTATAGGTAAAGAGAAAATCCTTAAAATCTTCAAAAGAATTTTGTTTAAAAATAAAATATAATATATTTATTTTGAGACAATCATAAGTTGTTAATCATATTTTGTTAATACAACTATTTTGATAAGTTATGATTTAGTTATTGATTTATCATGTACTTTTGTTATTTTTATAATGTTTAGATCTTATCTATGAAAATTTTGTTCATTAGGATTTGAGTTTAAATTTATCATTGAGATACATGTGAGAATTATATAACAGGGTTAGAAATTATTTCACTTTAAGATTACGATCTCATTTTAACATGTTTTCGTTAAGAATTTGAAAGAGTGATTTTTATTAAAGTTGTAACCCACATGTTAATTAATTAATAATTTTTATTTCACGCAAAAAAATTTGTATAACTCAATATATGATATATGATTTATTTTAGTGAGTAAAGAAGATCATGTTGTAAGGACTAGAATAAAAGTGTGTATTTTTCCTTAATTTAGGTATAGTAATCTTCATGTAAAAAATGAAAGAGGTAGATAATGGTTTTAGATTTAAAAAAAATTAAAAACCAAATTAATTGGATAAGTATAATATTAAATATCAATTTTACAATCAAGAAATGTAGAAGAATAAAAGAAAGTGAAAAAATTATGATACAAAATTTAAAAGATTTAATAATAATTTTTTATGTAAATCTTATATTTATTTATGTACGAAGAGATATTTAATATGTGATGATAAATTATAACATGAATGAGAGATGTTATGATAATTTGTGTTGTCTCGTAATATGAGTTTTTGATGTATTCAAGTTACACTTGATCATTTGATAAGTCTAAACAAAGGTTTAGTAATGTGAAAATCTAAATTATGCTTGGTTATTTGAGATATATGATGAATTATGCATTTATGTGTTATGCATTTGTATATACATACTTCATTTATTCATACTTTTTTGGAGGTAGATGCGATCAATGAAAAAGGTTTTAGAACAGAGAATCTCTCATCTAAGAGTGGGATGAGGGGTAACCACATCCGACTATACTATTTTGATTGATTCCTATTAATCTTGTTCTAATTGAGAGTGAATTGTGAGAGATTTTTTATCCGGTCCATGTACTCCTAGACTACTCGTATGCATATTTCGTATGATGGTACATATGCATTTAGATATAAAAACATAAGACTATTAATGCATTTGAGTTAATGAAGTAAGTTTGTAATTAAATATGTATTAGTGCATAGGATGTTTATGTGTTTGGCTCTTTCTATTTTTCATATATTCCTCACTCTTTTATTTTGTTTGGGTTTAAAGTTCTTACATGTGAATATATATTTGATAAAGTTTAAAGAGGAATTAGGTGATAAAACTTAGGCTTCCTATTTCTTTATTGTATGGGATGTTTTTAGGTATGAGAAAAGGACAAAGAAATTATTTAATTTCATTATGAAAAAGTTATTTTGAAAGTTATTATAATTTTATTATTAAGAAATTCTAAAGGGTATTTTAGTATCTAAAAATATTTGATTTTAAATATTTATTTTTTTTATTTTTGTAAGTTTTTTTTCTTAAAATAATGATATATATATATATATATATATATGAATATTTTTACCTTTTATTTTTCATTTTTTATTATTTATTAAATAAAAACATTTCAATTTTTCTTACATTGTTTGATATGGAAATGGATGATTTTGTCGACTAAAATGTGTATTGCAGAGCATGTTTACTGACAAAATTACGCAAACGCCTTCACCAAAATCAATTTTTTGTAACGTTAAATCATATAAAAACTAGTTTTTTTTTTTCTTTATAAATATATATTGAAAATCAAAATAGAGAAGTGTTCATTTTTCAAGATACAAGGAAAACCATTTTTTATTATGTATTTTACTATGAACATTTTTTTCATTCCAATTTATGGTATATAGAGAAACTAAATC
Source organism: Macrotyloma uniflorum (assembly GCA_016859785.1). NCBI lineage: Eukaryota > Viridiplantae > Streptophyta > Magnoliopsida > Fabales > Fabaceae > Macrotyloma > Macrotyloma uniflorum. The sequence goes on from BDMB01000014.1 coordinate 5,426,335, forward strand.
TCATTTTGTAATTTTCAAATTGTGAAACATAAAAAGGGTAGCAAATAGTAACAATTTTAGGGTCCAGTCTCAGCTTATAATATAAATGAGTTAACTAGAGAGAAGCCCAATACAACTCCATAAGAGGTGAAGGCCCAGAGAAACAAAAACCACGTGCCTAACCTTCAGCCCAATTAAAATTATGAAAAACAAAATCGAGTTCACTTAATTTATTATTATAAGTATAGTTTAATGATAAATAGAAATATAAACTAAAATTAATGTACTCTTCCTACTAATATATTAATTTATATTTTAAAATATTTCAAAATAGATAATAATACTATTATACATATAATACCATGGTATATAAAATATTATTTCTTAAATAATTTTTTATTATTAATATATATTTTTATAATATACATATATTTTAAAGTAATTATAAATAAGAACTAGTAAATTTAATAAACGAATTAATTAATTAATAAATTATTAATTAACAAATAAAAGTTAAAAAATTATAATTCAACCTATCAAATAACATCTATGAACAATATAAATAGGTTTGGGACATATTTTCTATTAAATTATAAAAATTTATTATATTAAATTGGTTTAGAGGATAATGTTTATATTTTATTTATATATTATAGCTTGGTCTTATAGTAAGATTTTCCAAACATTCTCTTATCACGTGATAACTTATTAGGAAGTAATCCAATAAACTAATTTAGAAGACTGCCTCATTTTTAGTTAAAGTTAAAGTGAGATTTTTTCGAACAAAATATTATACTTATATCGAAACTCAGTGAAATATTCGGATTGAAGAAAAAAATAGAGAAACAATCGCACTGAAAAAGAGAATATGAAGTTTGAATATCATCTTAAAATGTTAAACCCAATAACAACTGTAAGTATATAATTTTATTTTTATTATTTTAATAATTACTTTTATATCATCTTACATAAACATGAAAATAGAAATATGATAACGTGTATATTATAAATTGCATTCCACAACACCATCACCATTATTTAACCAACACTAACTATTATTCATCATAAATGTTTACACCAATATTCAGATGAAAAACAAAGTGACAACTAAAAGCAGCAACATCAGTCACTGCCTTTCCAAGCAGAAGGAACATAATTTACAAAATACACAAATTAAAGGACTTAGAAGGTACAGACAAAGCACATTGAAACTACATGTTCTATGACATGAATAATTAATCAGCCATAATAATAATAAATAATGTAATAATAATAATAATAATGCATGAAGTATATAACCATTTTATATGCATGAGAATGATGTACACCTATGGCCTTGGGGCACCATTGTTACCAGCTTCCTTTGGGGTAGGGGAAGAATGGCCAGCACCAGGACTGTGACCAGGATCCGTTGGTCGGAAATCATCGATCCATTTTTCATCACCACGACCATTTGTTGAATCCAACGTTGTTGCAGCATTTTTCATCAGGCTGCGCCGCAACATGAGATTAATGTTGTCTTCCACTGCACCCATTTTGTAGCTTCTAATCACATGCTCCTTTTTCAGTGCCCTTGCCTTGCCCGAAACGATTCCATTGAAAAAAACTAAGCACAGAAGAATAGAACTGATCGTGAACACCAGTTTCAGGTTGGCCATTGTGCTGTGAAGAGTGAGAGAGGTTCTGTTCTGTTCTGGAGAGACTGTGAGATTTTAGATTCGAAAGTGGTGGTTGCAGAATGTTGTTTATGGAGGTATTTATAGGCCATGAGGGTTTCTTATTGTTCTTGTTATTATATTCATTAGTGATCTAATTTTTAATGTGAACGTGGGAAAAATATATGACGAAAATAATAATGGTGAATGTAAACTTTACATCATTATGTTCCCTCAAGATTCTCTTTCTCTTTTCCAATGGCGAATCTTCTAACTATGGACCACACCTACCCCATTTTTTTGGCAACATACGTATTGAATTCAATGTATTTTTACATGGTTCAATTCAAATTTACTTATTCAACCATCGTATTATGTGATATATTGTTTAAGTTCACAAATGATATTTATGGAAAATAAAATACAATTGAAAGTGTACAATTTTGAATATGTAATAATTGACGTTGATAAATATTTCAAACAATTTATGATCTTTTCGATCTTTTAAGTTATATATTTTATTTCAGTAAATTCATAATATTAATAAATAAATAAATAATTTTTGACAATAATTTTTACATATTGTACTTTATTTTAAACGGGTTCTTTAAATTATTTATAAAATAAAGAAAAAAAATAGATCTATTTTTATTAGAATAAGATACTTTAACATAAGTTTTTACTGAATTTTATTCCTTTTTATTTTTCTAATATATATTCAGTCAACAACTTCAAATTTTTTTGTTTCATAAGAGAAAAGAGAAAAGTTATTTACGAGGTATTTTAAATATCATAGTATATTCCGTTAGAATCAGAACACATACTTATCTTTTATTATTTTTATTTATATTATTTTTTTTAGTTTTGATGAACTTCGCTTAGGATTTATATATCTTATTTATTTTAACGGTTATATTATTTAATTTTTTTTAAATTGATAAAAACAAATATATTTATAAAATTAGTATGAGAATGACTTAAACAATTACAATTTATGATTAATACTTAATTATGTTTATGTTTGAACAAGTGGTAAGTGGTGTATTACTGATCGAGTCATGGTGTATTAATGATCGAGTCAGTTAATTACTATGTTCAAAATACTTATTCATGGACACTTAATCGAAAACGTTTCAATTTGTTAACACCTTACTTATATTATATGAACATATAAAAAGAATTTCGATCTATTATACTTCTCTTATAATTATTTGAATAAATATTTGTCTACAGTTACCTCTACTCCTATATAATATTCACCAATTCTTTTTTTCATCCATTTTTTTTCTCTAATACAACCTTATTTTTATCTTCTCCATCTTCATAATCTAAATTTATAGAGAGAAATAACATGACCAATCCCAGACCTACTGTTTAGTGAATTTTTTAGCAAGAACCTATAGAGAATTTAAGGATTCTACTTAAAACAGAACTGACAAAAAGATTAAATTTATATAATCTGTAAAAAAAAATTAAAAACCAAAATCTTCACAATTCAAAATTAGAAACAAAAAATAATTAGGAATATAAGGAGAATATACTTTATTTGACTACAAAGTCGAATAGGAAGTACTTTCTGGTTTTGGTGAAAGTGGCTTTTGGTGGGACTGTGAGAGTATCTTCCATTACCACTGTTCCTTTTGAAATTTTCTTTTGCATGGCGTGCTCTATTGTATGAGTGTGTCTTCTGCAAGTGGAGTTTGATTCTATGAGCTAACTTTACAATTAAATTTAATCTAAAACTCGTTAATTTTATAGTGAATAGAAGTATATTTAAGCCATTAAAAATCTAAAACATAGATTCATTAGGTAATTTAATAAAGTTCCAAGAAATAAAGTGTGAATAAAAAATATAAGATCGAGACAACTGAACCTTATATATAATCAGAAACAGAAAAGTATAAGAAAGATTAATACCAAAAATTTATTCACCATGAATAGTGTGACATAACTACACCCTCCACTATGGTATTGTCTGATGAGACGTTTCTGGTGCGAATCCAACTTGATACTCTAAAGTGTTGGCAGCCATAGCTAGATTTGGGACACTAAGAAGAGAGAGTCAAGTTGTTAATGGAAGTAACTATGCCATTCATCACACTTCACGTGTTCTAGCCACCCAAGTGAAGAAGTGTACAAGTGTTAGTGCCCTACACACTTTGAACTTTGACAAGTTTTAGTTCAACCCCCATTTCCAATTTGGCTGGTTAATTATTGGAAATGGTAATCTCATAAGTCTCTCAATTATGGCACCTTAATTTGGTACATGTTCAGTGGCTTCCTTCGATTCCCCATCTAATTTCTCTTCCTCCACACTCTCCACTGAGGAAATCCTATATCAAGAAAAAACACAGCAAGAAGAAGCAACCAATGCAAAACCAGAGTTGGCACTATAATTTCTACTAAAATGATGATGAATCGTATTCATAATTCTAGTCATTGTTTGAACAGGCGTTCACGTAATGTTGAATCGTGTTTTAAGTTAAATTTGTCTTATTTACAAGATATTTAATGGAGCAAAAGAATGTGCACAAACCATAGTTTTAAAAGGAAATTGCCCACATTTATACAACCAATGTGGGAATTCCTGTGCCAATCTTTTCAATCAAATGGGTGGATTTCACATGTTTCAGACACAACAATGAGTTCCACTCTTATTTTTTTTTTTTAATAAAAATATATAAATATAATTGAACTAATTCATTAAAAATAATAGTATATTTATAAAAAGTGATTATGATATAATTTTTTTTTAAAAATTCGTTCAGAAAATGAAGTTTATTCTTTATTTATATATTATATAGTTAGACCTTACTTATAATAATGTTGATGAAATTTTCTTTAATTTGAACGTAATAATCAGTTAATAAGTAACCTAGTTTAAATTAAATCTAATAATCTTATTAACAATTAAGGTTTTACATAACGGTATGATACAATCTTATTCTCAAATTATTTATTCTCAAATTATATAAAAAGATCATAATCTAATAATAGATGACTTAATTTAGTCTAAACAACATGATTTAATATATTAACCAGTAATTTAATTTAGATTCAATAATCTTATTAATAAACAATTTTGTTAGTTAAGTTCTAATATTATATAGAAAGTGATTACAGATTTAATTCACCTTTAATATCAGTTCAAAAGGTGATGTTTATTCCTCATTTATATATTATAGTTATGTATTATTTTTAGTCGATATTAGACCTATTTTAATTGATGTAAAATTTTTCCAACAATATTAATAATATAATTCTATTAAAAAAATTAGTTTAACTCTATAATTTAATTATTATGTATTGTTATTAGTATAAAGATTTTTATACTTTCAATGAATAAGATATTATCATAAATATTTTAAAAATAATTATTACAAATAAAGGTTTAATTTTTGAATATTATATACTATCAATCAATTAGGCATGATATTAAGATAATATAACTATTAGTCTCAGATATATTTCTTGGTAAAAAAATGATAGTAAAATAATTAATGACACGAAAGAAGGGTGTAGTATTTGACAAACTTTACTTAATTAAAAGAAGTATATATAAAGACTTAAAAAGAGTTTCATTAGCATCTTCCTTTCTCTTTAGAGTATATGCACATCCTAGATTCTTTTAGAATTTGAGGAAAATGAATGTGCATTACGTAATTTGGTTACTGCTCCATTAGGTTATAATTATACATTTGTTGGTGGTAGTGGGATTGGAGATTATAATTCATTTCAATAATTATTAGTATCATGGTTATCAATTAATTATGATGAAATAAGCATGGGTCTCTAATTGACTCTACTTAATTACGTCATTACATTACTTATTATGAGAAAGATCCAACACTGAAGATTTGTGGGGAACCAATTTGACCAAAGCATCTTCTTCTGATGCTCCAGAGCTTATGTAGAGGAAGTTATTAATTAGTAAAACTCGTCACCTTGATTTCCTCGACCACTAATAGTTAATGCCCTAACTCAACTCCAACATAAATACATAGTGAAATATCATTCGACTAGTCTTATTTATTATTTTTTTTATAAATTATCATTTTATTTTTGTTTTTATGGACTTTTTTTTATATTAAAATTAGTATTACAACTATGAAAATTATACTTTAATTTTAATCATTTTTAATATAATTTTGTATTTATAAAGATTAAGTAGTTTAAGATAATCTTTCATCTTTTTTTTTTTATGTTGTTTATTTCTTATGAACTTTCAAATACTAAAAAAAAATTATTATCATGGAATATTTTTCATTTTTTGGAAAAAAAATAATTATTTATTAAATATTTCTCACAGATTTATTTTTATGAAATTTTTTTATAAATTTGTTTATGAAAAAGTTTCTTATGGATTTATTTGTGGGAAATTTCTCATGAATTTGTTAGTGGGAAATTTTTCATGAATTTTTTGTGAGAAATTTTCTACTAGCCTTTTACTTACAAATTTGTGGTAGTGGGAAATTTGTGAAAAATTTGTAGATAAAAAGTTAGTAGGAAATTTTTCACAAAAAATCCATAAAAAATTTTCCACAAACAAATCCATGGAAAACTTTTTTATAAACAAATTTATAAAAAAATTCTCACAAATAAATTTATGAAAAATTTTCATAAAAATAAATCTATGAGAAATATTTAATGGATAATTAATTTTTTTTTCACAAAAAAATTCTGTGAGAAATATTCTATAAGTAATAATTTTTTTTAGTGAAACCATACAAAGGGATGTATTTGTAATTGAACTTTGATGTTCAAATCAGTAAAATAATATAAACATTATTTATTATATAGTTAGAGATAGATCGAGTACCTTTCAGATATGATTGAGAACATATTAGTCATTAAGTTCATGTAAGTTTCGACTCTTAGTTCATCTAATATACAAATTTATTTAATCGTGAGATCTATATAAACTGGAGCAACTAATATTCGTCTTGACTCTTAATTCATCTCAATTCTTAATTCATTTAATAAGTTTATAAAATAATTATTGTAAAAATTAATAGTGTTATTACTCCAAATATGATATCACGATGAATTTGTATAAAAAGTATAGTATACTATTAATACATTTGAATTAGCTTCCTAAAATAAATAGACATGGTATTACAGTCCCTAGAATATTCTTTCCCTGGTCCCCCTAGTGTCAAGATATGTTATAAAAAGTGTAAGCGATCTTGACCAAATTGCGCACCAAAACCTAAAACCAAAGCCAAATGGTAACAAAAGGAAGGTATACACACTTCTGAACCCCACTAGGATTCCTGTGGAGGCTTATACTTTAGTATAAAAGAAATAATATTGTACAAGAACCAAAATTATTACACATAGTCAAATGAATATGATGGTTTCAGTTTACTTTGAAGGTGCTTTCTCTGTCCATTAAAGGACACATGAGACGTTCATGGAGACTTGGGGTTCGTTCCTGAAGCTAGGGAAGTTCGAGTACCACTGAATAGAGAGAGTGGACGTGAGTGCCAGCAAAGAGCACTATTTCATGTTTGTGGTGTCAAATCATTTTACCAAAAGATCAATGAGTTTTAATATATGATATGTTTTAGAGGGATGCTAGGGTTAGGGCAATGGAAAGCAACATCACTTGGGTTAATTGAAAGAGTAACATCCTCTAAACAAATTATGTGTTGAACACTACTTTTTAATATTTAGCATTTTGTGTTTAGCATAAATAGTATAGATTAAACGGAATTTTTTGTAAAAATTATTAAAAAATTCTATATTAATTAAAAATAACATTAAATTATAATAAATAAGGTACCTTCTAAACTGGTTTTGAGATAAATTAAGTATTATAATTACTATTTACATTATATCAATCATATTAATTCGATTACTTGTTAATATAAATTATGTTTTTATAAAATTTTTATTATTAAGAAGACCATCATCATATATAAGTATTATCCTAAATATTATCCGAGTATCTTAAAAAAAATATTATATATAAATATTATCCTTAAGTATTATCCGAGTATCTTAAAAAAAATATTATATACTAGTGTTTAAAATTTTTTTAATGTTAAAATTGATAGTAAAAAGTAAAAGGAAAAATATTAAATATTTTAAAATTAACTCATATTTATTTTATAGGTTATAGATTAATCTATTTATATATATTTTTTATTTGGACTCAGTGACAGTAACATCTTTTTTAGGTTATGGTTAGAAGATAATAATCTTGTTTAAATTTTTAAGTTTTAATTAATGGTTATTTATGTTTTGTAAAATATCGATTGTGGATTGATGAATTAATATATTCGACTATCTTCATCTATAGTCATGTTTAAAAGTTTCAAGACCTTAAACAATAAAAAAGAAAATAATGTTATATATTTTAATAAGTATAATTTGCTGATTTTTTTTAATAGATTAACAATATTTACTATTTTCAATTTATTAGATAATAATTTAACACTTAATAAATTATATCGAATAATTAATTTCAATATAAAATTCATCATCAAAACTTATTATCTCTGAGATTTTTAATGAAATTGAATTTTAAAAAATAATTAAAAATTAAATTTAAATAGTAATTATATTCCTCTAAATTTTGATTGAATAATTTAAAAGAGAACATAACACCATAATACTTAAATTTAATGCTATATAACATCAAAAATAGAAATTCAAGCAAAATCAAGATAAAAGATAGAGAAAATTGATTCAAGTAAAAAAAGAATAACGAAATAATAAAAAGTAAGATGAATAAAACTATTTATATTTTATAGGAATTTTCTGTAAAAATTTGTAAGAAATGAGTTTTTTGTAACTTTTTTTATTAAAATTTTATGAAAAAACCATAAAAATTTTATTAAAAAATGTCATAAAATAAAAATTATAATAATGAGATAGAAAAATATTTATAATTTTTTAAAATATTTAAGTATTTTTCACACCCAAAATAATACCCTAAACTTTATATATAGACACTGTTTTTAGATGTACAACGTGGAAGAAACACGTTCTTTTACTGCATGTTGACAAGGCCAAGCACTTTATGTATATGCAATGTCCTTCAGATTCCTACTTTTATTAATTACCCTACATGTTATTCTATCCATCATGTAATTAATATAAATAAAAGGATCAAAGATAATTTTATAAGAAAATAAAAAAGACTAAAAATATATTTAGTCTTTTTAAATATGTAATATAATAAAAATATTTATTATAATTTTAAAGTAAGATAATAAAAAAATATGTAAAAAAAAAAATAGTTACAGAGGAGAATCCTTTTATTAGTTATTAGCGAAAATAGAATTGCGTATGTGTATCTGATTTTTTAATTTTTTTTTATCATTCTATCTGATTTTAATAATTTTTTTATATTTTATATGTATTACTATTTAAAGAAATAGTTAATATTTATGTTAGGGAAGATTTGGTTTTAAAAGACTTCTACGATAGTAAATAAAGTGGATGATTACGTTAAGTGGTTAATTAATTATTTTTATATTTGATAAATGATAAATAAATATTCTTATGAAAAAACATATATAAAAGAGAATCATAAATTCATGAAATAGAAACATTAGTGTGTCTCCGTGTATAATTTTTTATAATAGAAAAAATAATTAATATAATTAAAAAATGTAATTATTACAATAAAAAATAATTAAAAAATATTAAATATAGTAAAAGAATATATAATAGTTACAAAAGTAATAAAATATAATTACCAACATAATGAGAGATAAAATCGTTAAAATAATTTGATTACGATAGAATATAAATATGTTAAAAAGGTTAAATTAAAAAGTTTATAAATAAAAAAAAATTAACTATTTAGATTTTATTTTATAAAATTCAATAGTTTTATAAAATTAAAATTTCTGCCTTTTTTTTAAGGTTTTTTACTAATTTCTTATCCTTTAAAATATGATACAGTCATAATGAAGTTAGTCATCAAAGTAAATTCTATTAGTAAAAATTTGGTTTAAAGTAATTTTTATTTTAGTATCTGTTTGCATAGGTCTTGAAGTGTATGTAAGTGATGTTTTTATCTTAATATGTGCTAGTTTAGTTCTGTATAATAATGTAGTTAATTTATATATATGAAGTAACTTAAAGAATACATTAGAATATTTTTAATTTAATTTCTCATTATAAAAATTAAAGGATTTGAGAAAAAAAATTGAATCTAGTATTTGGGTAACATCAAAATTAAAGAAATAGTAAAACTCTTATATCTTTAAAATCTCAATTCTGTAAATAAAATAAAAATAATTTTGATAAAAATTAAATTAATCAAAATAAATTTAAATTTCAAATTAAAATAGAGAAATAATAAAATATTTATCTAATAAATATTAAAATACATAAGATAAATAATAAATACAAAATTAAATGAAATATAGAATAGAAATAAATAAAAAGTAAATCAAATTAAGAAAATCATATCAGTTAAAATAAAAAAAATAATTTAAATAAAATGTAAGAATATATTGATAAAGATAAATTAAAATAAAAATTGATGATGTAATAACGAAATTATAGTAATGAGATTTTTTAAGAAAATAAAAAATTTAAAAATATAATTATATTTTAATAAAGTGTTACGATTTAGTTTGATTTAAATCGGTTCTAAAATGTTAAAGTGTAATCCAAATTAAATTGCAGTGATTTAAAAAAAAAATTAAAATATTTAAAAGTTTTAAATTTTAATATATTTTCAAATTTTTAGATCAATTTTCTATTACAATTTCGTTACGAACACATATAGTACTTCATACGATATTTTTACAAATTTAAACTGTAATGTGAAGTTTGAATTGAGACGTGAGGTTGTTTGACGAATCCCTTGGCAGGTTGAATAGGATCAGATGATTTTTTTACAATAAACTAACTCGACGCACAATGTAACGCAATTTACTTACCAAATATCAAAACACATCTTTATTATAAGTGAACTTAAAGAGAAACAAAAAAATTGTGAACCAGCCCTTGGATTTTGATTCGGGCCTTGTAATAGATGTAATGGGCCCAAAGGCCCAAGTAATAAATGTTAACCGTCCTACAGTTGCAGAAAACTTTGCACTTTTCAGCTAGTCAAATATAATAGGACGGTGATGATGGGAGAAGGAAAACGCAATACGCATGTTGTGACTTTCCGAGAGGGACGCGGAACGAAGCCGCAGAAACTTTGAACCAGATTTGAATGGAAAGTGTGATTGATTTCGGGAAAAGCAAGCCAAACAATGCCTTATATTTTGCGTCCATCTTACCCGCTGTTACAAAAATATTAAATTAAAATAACTAATAATCGCGCTTAGCGTGTCCAATGTGTAAAATTAAAAAGTAGCTTGGTTTCGCGGCGTGTTTGGGGTCAACGTGCAATTAACGGTTTTTAAGAGAATATGCCGTTGCGATGTTCCTCGCAGACATTCTCAGATGCCAAGTGGGTCTGAGTGAGAAAGAGAGAGACATAGATAGATAGATAGATAGGACGACGCACCTGTTAAGTTTTCTTCTCTTCCTTTTCGTTCTATCGCTCGCACGCACTTCTCTCGTCTGATATTTTTCCATTACGCTCTCTCTCAGCCATTCCAGGTACCTCTTCTCTCTTTCTCTCTTTATACATATATTTCTCTCTCATCATTTTCCGTCGTTTAAACATCGGGAACGTCTCTTGCGATTGATTATCTCTGCAACTTCTCTTCGAACGATTTCGTTTGTTGTTGTTTTCGTTGCGGTTGTTATCTATTGTTGTTTTTCCTTGATTAGCTTTTACTTCGTCGTATATTTGTGGCTTGAATATTTTTGTCTGTTGTGTTGCCGCAATCTTGTACGATAAGGAAAATGATAACCGAAATGATAAGAAAGAGAAAGAGAGACAGAGAGAGATTGAGATTAGGGCTTCGTTCTCTCTTACCTAATTTGATAGATTAAACTATAGATAACTATGCGGAGAAGTTCAGTTAAGTTCTTCATGAGGCCTGATTCGTGGTTTTCATAACTCTTAGTTCGTGTTTTGCCGGTTCGTGTTGTGATTTTGATAATAATGACTTCGGTTAGGGCTGTTGATTTTGTTCTGCGCATGAGAGGAGAGATGAGAAGCGTAAAGTTCATGCACGTGAGACAATGTTTGAATATGGAACTGCGGTGGAATTCAAATAAATTATTATTAGGAAAAAAATGAAGGAAGGCCAAAGAAGAAGGATGAGTGGCGAAGACGTGAGGCAGAATTTGTCAAGGTGGTGAAGGAGAATTGGTTGATTTGTTGAAACAGGAAAACGACAGTTTGTGGTAGTCAGTTAGAATTCTCAAATTTTGCTACTTTTTTTTATTAAGTTTCTTATTGCTTTTGTTCTGTGTCTCATGCTGGGCTGGGCCTTTATGCCATTACTTGAATGATCATTAAATTGCTTATCCAATGATTTTATTGTCCCTCTTGTTGTCAATGATGTGGTTACCTGTTTGCAACAAATACTGATATTACTATTTTTTTTAAACTTTTGGTGCAGGATTCTGCTGGTGCTGCTCTCTATAGTTTTCTGTAACTCCTAAAGTGCACTTCATTGCTAGAAATTTGCTGCATTATATTAGATTTTGTAAAAATTTTGGATTGGAATGGGCTCTAGTAAGCAGTCTGCTGGGATTCTTGATACCCTGAAAATGGAGAGGGTTAGAACTATTCTAACCCACACTTACCCATACCCTCACGAGCATTCCCGCCATGCTGTAATTGCTGTTGTTGTTGGTTGCCTCTTTTTCATCTCATCTGACAATATACATACTCTTGTAGAAAAATTAGACAACAATATTAAGTGGTGGTCTATGTATGCCTGCTTGTTTGGGTTCTTTTATTTCTTTTCATCACCATTTATAGGAAAGACTTTCAAACCGAGCTATTCAAATTTCAGTCGATGGTGAGTTTCTTTGGTGAATGTGTTGTCATTTATGTGTATGTGCTATTGCATATCTTTATGAAACATTTTATAGAATTAGAAATAATTAAGTATCCATTTTGCAGGTACATAGCTTGGATTTTAGTGGCAGCTGTGTATCATCTTCCTAGCTTTCAGTCAATGGGAGTGGATATGAGGATGAACCTTTCTTTGTTTTTGACCATATATCTCTCTTCCATCTTGTTTCTTCTTGTATTCCACATTATATTTCTCGGCCTCTGGTATATTGGCTTTGTTTCACGTGTGGCAGGAAAGAGACCTGAGATCTTGACCATTCTTCAAAATTGTGCAGTAAGTTTTAAGGATGATTTGTTTGCGTCCTTTGAAGATGCAATATTGTTCTGATGCTGTTTATTTTAATGAATAATAGGTACTTAGCGTGGCATGCTGTGTATTTTATAGCCATTGTGGTAACCGTGCCATGTTAAGAGAGAGACCACTTGACCGAAGAAATTCTAACTGGTTTTCTTTCTGGAAGAAAGAGGAGAGGAACACATGGCTTGCAAAGTTTCTTCGGATGAATGAATTGAAAGACCAGGTTTGCTCATCTTGGTTTGCTCCAGTTGGTTCTGCAAGTGATTATCCTCTCTTGTCAAAGTGGGTTATTTACGGCGAGGTAATTAATATAACAATATAATTATTTGATTTATAAAGTCTGCAGTCTTAATTTATATATACTTATACACACAAGTTATGATGTCAAAATTATTTTTATGTATTAGATAGCTTGCAACGGATCGTGTCCTGGTTCATCAGATGAGATTTCTCCCATCTACTCTCTTTGGGCTACGTTTATTGGGCTTTACATTGCAAATTATGTGGTGGAGAGGTCGACAGGGTGAGTAGTACCCTATAGTTGATTTTATGATGGCTAAACTTTCTTATCTTCCTGCTTCTAGTACGTTGATTGTTTTAAATTGTTCAAAGTATAAATTTTTTCTGATATTAAATTTAATGGAAATTAATGACATCAGATACAAATTTCTTTTGAATACTCAAATCAATAAATGGTGTCGGTTTTTATTCTTGGCAGACAACTGCTGTTCAACTTTTTCAAAAATTTTGCATCTGTTCAACTTTCATTTTTCTTATTTTCAGCCATCCAAACAGATTTTTCAGAAAAAAACACGAGTTTAAGTTTTCTTATGTATTAATCTGTTTTGGTAATTTTAGTTATTTTATTTTTGTAATGCTGTTATTCTGGACCATATTTCCCTGCACAAATCAATTTGCGAAGGTGCCATGAGCACTTGGTGCAACAGTGCTCAATGAGTTATAAATTATTATAGCTGGTATCACATTTTCAAATTACATTTATTGAGTATCAACCTTTTTTTCTCCTCATTATTTCAATTAGTTTATTCGGTGTATGTCTGAAAAATCAACAGGTGGGCTCTCACTCACCCATTATCTGTTAAAGAATATGAGAAGTTGAAGAAGAAGCAAATGAAACCTGATTTTTTAGACATGGTTCCTTGGTACTCTGGGTATGTACGTATATATAAAATACTTTTTCCCAGATATCTTTTGTAATTTTATTTCTTGCAAGGGGTGTGTTGAAGGTTATCTTGAATGTGTGGTTACACTTGCTAAATGATGCAGAACATCTGCTGATTTATTCAAAACTGTTTTTGACCTCCTGGTATCAGTGACTGTCTTCGTTGGGCGTTTTGACATGCGTATGATGCAGGTAACATTTTTATTGGCAAAACTAAGTAAATAGTAATTACTAACTTTCCTAGCATTAGACCCATATTAATCAACTATCACCCTAACACTAATTACACAGCAAGAAAAGTGGGATTGTTACTGGAATTTTATTCTTCTATGATGTGTGCACTATTCTATGATTTGAAGAAGTTTGCTTTAGTCTTGTTACTGGAATTTTATTTTGCCTGTATGCGAGTATTAACAAGTCTATTTTCATTGACAGGCAGCAATGAGTAGGGTTAGCGATGGAAATCATCAAGGTGACCTTCTATATGATCATTTTAGTGAGAAGGATGATTTTTGGTTTGATTTTATGGCTGACACTGGTGATGGTGGGAACTCATCTTATGCTGTCGCACGACTACTTGCTAAGCCTTTCATTCGAACACGGAAAGATGATTCTGAGCTTATCTTACCGCGGGGAGACTTGCTACTTATTGGGGGTGATCTTGCGTAAGTTGGCTGCACCCATTATTGTAAATTGTGGCTATTATCACATGATTTGGTCAATTAGATTTATAAGCTTCTTTGGAATGATAAGTTGACACCATTGATGCCATGGCTCTTGATTGAGAATTTGGGATACCAAGGTCTAAAATAAATCATGAAAATTGAAATTCCAAATCTTCTGTACATTTTGTACATATTTGTTGAGGGCTACTAATCAGATGCCACATTATATACTATTTATATTACCTGTCCACTACTTTTTTCTTCAGTAATGGTGTACAGATTAAAGGCAAAATGTATCTCGATTGTGGTTTTTGCATTTGTTAATGTTTATATTAAAAGTGTTACATCCAATCAAACTTGTGAATATCATCTCAAGCTTATTAATATCATCCGATCAAAACTTATGAATATTTCTTGGGAGCAAGTTAGGGCATTCTTAGCTCTTGTTTTTTTCAGAGTTTAGGGTTTTCTTGGAGAGTAAGGAAACTCAGGTAAGAGAAGCTGACTTAAACCTTAGTTGCACATTAGGTGAGAAGATAGAATCTGGGTGTAAGTACTACTAATTTCCTTGCTTATGGATTTGCAATTATCCCATAACTACCTTCTTCCTTTTTAAAGACTCTGGCTTGGTACTACTACTAATTTCAGGTCTTAGCATGCTTTGATATTGATTACTGATTTCCTTCTTCACCCCTTCTTCATGGACTGGACTGGTTAGTTGACTAATATAATGATGTAAACCAGATGTTTTAAACCAAATATTTTAAGTTTGAGCTTGTCCTGTGAAAAGAGAGACAGAGAGAGATTGTTCAAGTTTGTCTAATTTATCCAAAGGAGCCAAATTTAAAAACTGAGGTTGGCTTATTTGACTTGATTTTTTTTTTTTTTTTTTTACTTTTTCTGTAAAATAGATGTTTATTTTACACTAGGTGAAGTAAAAATAGAAATAAAATATAATTGGTTTAAATGTGTTTTTATTCTCTGTTTCTAGTACTTCTAAAATTACAAATCATTGTTTTTTATCCCTAGTATTTTTTTAACACGTGTTTACTCCTTATGTTTTGAATAAAAGATTAAGTAATCATATTATGTAACACTCACATGTGTCTGTGATACAATGTTAGTTATCTAGCTTAAAATGAATGTTGGAGACCTAAAATAGTGATTTCGAATTTTAGAATAATGAAAATAAATAGAAGTACTTTAGAAAAAACTAAAACCAGCATTTACAAATTTTAGAAGGACCAAAAATAGTGGTTTCAAATTTTAGAGGGATACGAAACAAGATGACTTGAGATTGGAAATGAATTTTTAATGATGAAAATGATAATTTTTCTAGTTTATGGATACCATTTAAAATGTGACTCTTGATAATTGAAGGTAAATGACATGTATAAGATTTATAAATTATTTTATCTCTAGTAAATACAATTAATAACATTACAATCATGGGCTGTTAATGTTAATCATGCAAAGTTTAAGCTGGCTCATTTAAATAAATCGGACACAACTTTAAGCTTCAGCTTGTTTGTTTTAGCTGATAAAACGAGCTTGATTGAGCATTTACAAAGGTGAACTAGAATAATTCATGCATAATTTAACTCATTTATAAACCGTACTAGGGGGGCTTAAATAAAATTAGATAGATTTGCTAAACTTATTTGAAAGGTCAGCTTAACTAAAACTGCTTTTTCTTTGTAGTGTCATTTTAAAGTTGTAATTAGCAATCTCAATGTTCTGTTCCTGGGATGACTTAATTTTTTGTTGTTGTAGGTATCCAAATCCTTCAGCATTCACATATGAAAGGCGTCTTTTTGTTCCTTTTGAGTATGCTCTTCAACCTCCTCCTTGGTATAAAGCAGAGCAGATAGCTGTGAACAAGCCGGAGGTACCCTTTGGAGGTCCATTAAAACAGTACACTGGACCTCAGTGTTTTGTTATTCCTGGAAACCATGGTTAGTTTTAGCTCCTGGATCTAGCCTTAACAAATACATGTGTTATTTTTCAAGGAGATCATTTAATAACCACAGTTTTCCCATTTTTGTATCTATCTTGCTACTTATTTTTCTTATTAATTATTATATTATATTTGTTTTGGTCATTTTACCTCATTTCACTTATGCCTAATGCCAATATGGTTCACTAATTAATAAAATTGTTTTCTTCTCAGACTGGTTTGATGGACTCCAGACCTTTATGAGGTATATATGTCATAGAAGTTGGTTAGGTGGATGGCTCATGCCCCAGAAGAAGAGTTATTTTGCTTTGCAACTCCCTAGACGGTGGTGGGTTTTTGGGCTTGATCTAGCTCTTCATGGTGATATTGATGTGTACCAATTCAAATTCTTTTCAGAACTCATAACGGAGAAAGTAAATATCCTGCCTGTTTTATCTTTTGTCTCTTCATTTCTATGGAATGGTGAAGTTACATCACGAATGCTTTGGTTCCCGTATTTTATTTAAGGAACTGTGCAGTAATTTTTTTATATATGGATGGAATCATTAGGATGTGATTAGTTAATTATAGATAGTGGCACTTGCTGATAAAGTGTTGTGCTTGACTAAATTCATATTTACTAACTTTGGAATATGGAGAAACAATCTCATTTTGCAAAAGCTCTCAACAAATTTGTAAAAATAATCGTGTTTCCCTTCAAAATAATTTGAACCTAAGATGCCAAACTTTAACTTGCAACTGTTCTGCTCATTCATTCAACTGTATTTTCTAAAATATAATGTATATTTTAGCAGTGTCCGAGTGTTGTTCTATGGTCACCGTGTTTTGTTTTTTTAACTTGCTGTTAGTCTTTAGACTATTAAAGTAATTGTCCAGTTATTCAACAACACCTACTGTGACCATTTTTTTGGAAAGGTTCAAGAGAATAACCTGTGACTATTATAACCCATGAAAATCATTGGATCACCGACTGGTATTGGAATGATGTTACTGGAAAGAATATTTCATTTCTAATTGGATCATTATAACTCTGTCTCTGATGTTGTTCAGTCTCCCTGTTGTTGTTGTTGTTTTATCTTACTGTTTGTCTTTAGACTATTAAAGTTATTGTCAGCTATCAATCTGATTGACCGCAACATCTACTGTGACCATTTTTTTGTCAAGGTTCAAGAGGATGACTCTGTGATCATTATAACTCATGAACCTAATTGGCTCACAGACTGGTATTGGAATGATGTTACTGGGAAGAATATTTCACATCTGATTTGTGATTATTTAAAAGGAAGATGTAAGCTTCGAATGGCTGGGGACTTGCATCATTACATGCGTCATTCTCATGTAAAGTCAGATGGCCCTGTACATGTTCACCATCTTCTCGTTAATGGTTGTGGTGGAGCATTTCTACATCCTACCCATGTTTTCAGTAAATTTAACAAACTTCATGGTGTCTCATATGACTGCAAAGCTGCGTATCCTTCCTTTGAAGATTCAAGCCGGGTATGGAGATTGTTAATAAGTAGTAGTCTTATCCTTGTTTTTATATATATATATATTTTTTTTTTTTTTTTACTGGCTGATTATATATTTTTAAATTTGATGCAGATTGCGTTGGGAAATATTCTAAAATTTCGAAAGAAGAACTGGCAATTTGATTTTATTGGTGGCATTATATATTTTGTGCTAGTCTTTTCAATGTTTCCACAAGTGAGTTCCTCCATATCTTTTTTATTTTTTAGTTTTATTTTTTATGCTTTCAATTCAATGCCAAATTATAGTTTTTAAGCTGTTGGATTCTTGTTTTTTCCATTTGGCCCGTAGAGTAAGCGACATTATCATTTTGCTTATTTGTTAAGGTACTATGATCTGTTACTATTTTCTAAGACGCAATTGTTTCTGTACTTATTTTCTAGTGTGAGCTGAATCATATCCTCCAAGATGATACATTTTCTGGTCACATACGGAGTTTCCTTGGTACTGTGTGGAATGGATTTATATATATTCTGCAGCACTCTTGTGTGTCACTAATGGGAGTAATACTATTACTAATTGCGGCATATTCTTTTGTTCCACCCAAATTGTCACGAAAGAAACGAGCAATAATTGGAGTTCTTCATGTTTCGGCTCACCTTGCTGCGGCACTAATTCTTATGTTGCTTCTTGAAATAGGCATTGAAATATGCATCCAGCATGACTTGCTGGCAACTTCAGGTTTGGTTTTTCTGTATTTTGTTGGAAATTATATCTCAATTATTGTATCTTCATTTCAATGTTGGAAGCTAGATTCAATAGGGGTTCATAACTAATTGCTGGACCGTAGCTCTATTGATCTGATTTACTGAATTTTGGCCCAAGATCCTGTGACTATTGGTCATCAGAAATAAATTATGGAAAAAGATTTCAATACTTTGTAAAGTAGAATTGTGTCTGTGTGATGATGATATTTGGGTTTATAATGTCTGACTTGTTTTTTTGGGGTGTAATCCAGGGTATCACACTTTATATCAGTGGTATAGATCAGTGGAAAGTGAGCACTTTCCTGATCCAACTGGTCTCAGAGCTCGCATTGAACAATGGACATTTGGACTTTATCCGGCTTGTATCAAGTATTTAATGTCTGCTTTTGATGTGCCGGAGGTGAGAAAATTCTCTGGATTATTTTATTTTTTACTTTAATTGTAATGGATCCTGTCACAGAGATTATTTTCTCAGGTCATGGCAGTCTCTCGGAGCAATATTTGCAAGAACGGATTAGATTCTCTTTCCCGGGGGGGTGCCGTAATATATTATGCTTCTGTCTTCCTTTATTTTTGGGTCTTCTCTACCCCTGTTGTTTCCTTGGTGTTTGGGAGCTACTTATACATTTGCATCAACTGGCTTCACTTACACTTCGATGAAGCCTTTTCGTCTCTTCGAATAGCTAATTACAAATCATTCACTCGATTTCACATCAATTCTGATGGTGATCTTGAAGTTTATACTCTGGCTGTTGATAAGGTAGGAAGTCATCACCATTCAACTATTGTTTCTTGTAAAGTGAAGTATTGAATTGGTTCAGGTTAGATAACAGACACTTAAGCCTTTAGGTAATTTTGAATGTGTTTGCTTCATGAACTTATGTTTCAGCTTCTTTTACTTTCTCTAATATTTCTAGATTCATGTTTTTTAAACCCTTATATTGGTTATTTTTTAAATAACTTCTTTATGTAGTGAAAAGTTGTGTATGTTTCTAGTAAAAGGAGACGTGTATAGCAACTGTTCATTCTTTGCAATTAATGAAAGCTTCAGGTGCCCAACGACATAATGATTTGCTAAAGTCATGACTGCGTCTATTTTGGAGAGTTTTGAGAAAGAAATTGAATTTCATAACTATCATGTTTGGCTGTGGTGCTGGGATTTGATTAGTTTTATTCTGTTTCTTAATCAGTGTTTATCATTTTCAATGTGTAGGTTCCAAAAGAGTGGAAGCTTGATCCGGACTGGGACGGAGAGGCGAAACATCCACAAGAGTTGAGTCATTTTAGAAGGTTTCCCAGCAAATGGAGGGCAGTCACGGCCCTCCAGGATCCAGTAAAAACAGTCAAAATTGTTGACCATTTCGTTATTGGACGGACAGGAAACAGTGACTGTGATTCTCCATCTAACGCGCCAGTTCAATGATTTGTTGATTTGGTATTTGTAACATTATTTAGTAAGCAATTGAAGTAATGCAAAAAAAAAAAAAAAAAAGAATTCTAGTGTCCGCATATTTTGTTTCATTTTCCTGAAGTGCGAATTCGATAGTTCAATAGCACGATTGATCTTTAGTGCCAGTCCCTGAAGAGGGTGCCGCTGAGCGTGCCTCGGGGTAACCTTATAATCTGAATAAGAAAATAGCTAATTTAATTCAATCTATCCTAGTTGCTAGATATGTCAAAATGTGAAAAAAAATGGAAAATCAGTTTTGAAATATTATTTCGGAAAGTAAAATCTAGAACTCCCCCAAAAATTTGTAGATTTGTTTTTGGGAGGATGGCGGGAAACTTTTTCGGATGTTCCAAAAATGGAATAACACACAAAACACATCTGACTGGCAATTAACTCAGGAGAAGTAAATTTTTGAATGATGGTAAAAAAGTAAAATTATTAATGATTTTATTTATTATTACTAATTATTTATTATTTTAATATTATTTTTTAAAATTATTTATTATAATAAAAGAATATTAATAAATTTTGACAACAATAAATTTCGCATATCTTATGAATAAAAAATAAGGAAGAATTTACTCTCTTTTTTATCTCAATTTTATAAATTCTAAACTTTAAAAATTGTGCTTTTTTCACAAATCGGTTCTATCCTTTGTTCAGTTGGTGGATGCAATGCAAACACAGACTATAGTAAAATGAGGTGGAAAAAATACATGGCAAATATGAACGGGCGACTGATTGGGAGTGTTTGTTTATAGACAGGCTAGGTTTTGGGGAATTGGGAAAAAGGCCCTTCTTATATACAAGTCCTTCCTTCTTCCCTCACATATTTGATTTTAGCTAATTGTATTAAAATAATAAAAGAATTGTTGAATGGAAGTTGGAAGGAAGTTCCGCAGAAAATCTTATTAAGAAATTATTTTTTCATTAGTCTCCAATGCTCAGGTCGTTGTGCCAGTGGAGGGAGAGTTCAAACTTCTAACACTTCCATTCACATGCAAAGGGTTTCACTTTTATGTCTGCACTTTTCTTCCATAAAATATCAAATTTCAACATTTTGAAGATCTTGACCAAACCATTTCTCTGCCAAAGATATTAAATGCTTTATTACTCTAGATTAAAGTTTCCAAGAGGTGTCTCTAGAGTACATAAAATAATCCTATTGCTAGTCAAATAATCTTTCATGTGTACAAGTAACATAGAAAGAACAACAAGGGTCAAAATCAACTATCGCCTCGTCATGTATTTGATTAGTCCGAAAAGAGAAAGTTCTGATATGGTGTGCCTCTCAGCGTTTCTTGCACTTCATCCCAGTTTTCAATTTGCTTCCATAATGGGGCTGTGTGAATCTTGACCTGCCTGCTTTGCATATCTCTCAACGGCAATCTCAGAAATTCTTGAACATCTTTCAGCTTCTGGAAATTAAAAAAATAAAAATACAACATTCAATTCCATCCCAATGAACACCAATCATCTTGTCATTTCTCTACACACATTGACTCCTGATTATTTTTGTGAAAAAAAATGTATTGTTTATATAATGATTAACAGTGTAAAAACATAATTATAAAAAATAATGAGAATAAATAAATAAATGATTTTTTTTAACTCTCGTGTCTATAATTTAATAATATATTTACATATTTAACATCAAAATCACCAACTCAAAAACCAAACATATATTTATATATATATTATCATTATTACATGATCAGATTATAATATAAAAATTTATGATGGTAGAGGCACGAGACATGGTTTTAGTGTTGTTAGACTTACTGTGTTATTTTTAACAAGATGCTCATAGGAGAGAACAATGTGGCGAGTGTTCTTAAAGTATTGAATGGCTTTTGCAGCTGTCTCCTCTGTTTTCTTTATCTCTGTCATCAGCAACGTGGTATTGATCCATGGCCTGTATTTTGCCAGAATTCCAGCCTGCCAAGAAAAACTGAATCAAATATTTCACTTTTGCAATCAATGCACATGTTTACCTTCACATTTTTCTAAAAGATACTTTTCATCCAAAACTTCTGCATACTGCATTTGGTTGTAACTCATTAACTTCAGAAAGTAAAGTAATTAATGCTAATCTATAATGATGAAAAAACCAATAATCAAAGTTTCATATCAACATCACTTTCTCAACATAAAATAGTCCAATCCAAACACAAGGGCACATATTAGTAAAGAAGAAATGGCAATAGAGAGAGCTAAAAACCTCTTCTTTGGAGTGTACATGAGACTTATGGGTTCCATTCAGTGGCTTTGCATTTTTGTCATAGGAATTGGCCAGCACAGACACCATTCTACGAAGCAAATTCCTTCTGAAAAGGAATATTATAGAAACTCCTCTCCTTTCAAAGTACTCCACTATCTCCTTATGATGCTCCATTAGACCCTACCAATATATATGCATCTATTCTTTTAGCAGCAACATCATCATCATCATCATCCTAATAGACATGACATAACCAACCCAAATCCATGATGGTTCACCAAACTAAGAAACTCTTCACTTACCTGATTGAGCATCCACTTGAAGCCCACAGCTGCAGAACACTCATTCTTGGAAGCACCACCTAACCAATCAAGATTGAACACTTCATCCATTGTCTTCAAGATTGAAGTTACATTTTCCCTTCTTTTGGCTACAAAAAATATCTCCCCATTGGAACTTACATTCATATGACTGTTCAATAACGTCTCAAACCATCCACTCCCTGATCTTTGCATTGTCAATATGCAAAAAAACCGGACAGGGTTGCAAGCACACTCTTTCCTGTTCATCCACCAATCAATCATTTTATATAGCTTAAATAATCAAACCCACAAAACAAATATTTAAGGCAAACTGAAAACTTGTTCATCCTCGAAGTATATGCATATGTATATATGTATAAACATTAAACAGCAACAAAAAGATCGAGTCTTTTACAGAAGAAATCTTCAGATTATGCACGAATTTATGTAACTAAATTAAATATATACCTGTTGTAAGTTTTGGGTTGCGGATAATGCAAGTAGGGTACTTCCCATTCTTCTACACTAGAAGTATGACATGACTGGTTGATGACTCTTTGTTCCAACAACTTGGTATTTACACGAACCCTTGTTGGTTTCTCTAAATTAACTGAGCAAATGTATAGTCCACATGTTGCAGCCATGACTAAAACTACCAACCTCAATGTTGCTGGAAAATTCTTAATAGATTTGATGTCCATGGAGTCCTGAAAGAAAATAGTCATGGCGCATTAATATTGTAAACTAATGTGATTAAGATTTAAGACGAAGCAGAAAGAAAATGAAAAGAAAAAAGATCAGAACAGCAATGAATGGTAGTGCTTAATTTTCTCACCTTCTTCAGGACAAATATTTGCTGAATCATGTTTCACGGGAATGAAGGACCACGACAAAGACCATCTTCTTACTTCACTGTTTATATGTCCACCCCTTTGTTCATCTTCTCTACGTTTTCAGAGTTTCGAGGTTTCCACGTGAAATTCAGCGTTGTTCAAGCAATTTGGTCGTGCAGTTTCCTTCTCCTTCTTTTCTTATTTTTTTCTCATCTACGACTTGAACTACACGGCGGGTAGAATATATAGTACTGTATGATATGTTTATTTTATGTTAAAGTATGTGTCAGTGTATCTTATCCTAAATGTTAAATATAATTTTGTGTATGTGGAAAAAAGTGTAGAAGGTGATGAATAACATGACATGAAAGAAAGAAACAACAAAACAGTGGGTTCATAGTTCTTTCTTCGAAACATAACTTTGATTTGCTAATAACACAAGATAATGGGTAGGCATTTACCAAACCATGCATATCAGGAATCAACATCTGTTGTCGATGTAGAGGAAATTAATATTTTAGTCGAGTTTAATTTTTGACATCTGATTTGAGTTTGGTTTTTTTTCTGGAGTATTTGGTGTTTTGATTATGTTGTATTACATGGCAATCTTTATAAAAAATATGAATAATAATTATTAAAAAGTTAAGATATAATATAATAGAGACACAGCATAGTACTAAAAATCAAGCAGAGAAACTAAACTGTATATTTTACAGCGATAGCCAAATAGAAATAATTTTAAACAAAAAAAATGTAAAATAATTATTACAAATAGTTTCTTTTAAATTAATAGTATAAAAAGAATCACATTGTTAAATCATTATAATTGAACTCGCGTGATATTCACGTAAAACGTAAAATATAATTAAGATACTTGAACTAAGTATACTATGTATGTGCTTTCGGTAGAATGCTTAAGCTTATTTTTCTTTTTAAATTTTAAATAACCAATTAAAAATATGATCTAATATTTTAAATATGGAATGGATTAATATTTAAATTTTTTAATTTAGAATCGATCTTTCTAGTTTTTATATATATTTGAAAAATTAAACACTGTTAATAAAATAAAATAAATAATACAATGAAAAACCAAAATGAGTTGTCACACAATTAACTCATAATAATTAACCATGCAAATGGAATTCCTAATAACGTTTAGCCAAAAAAATTAAAACGCATTTTTTATTAAATTATAAAAACTAAAAATATCAATTTTAAATTAAAAAAACAAAAGAGAAACTTATTCCAACTTTAAGTCATTAAAAACATATTTAAGTAACTTCCTTGTAATGGAACCCAAATAAAGTCAGAAAACAACAGATGTTAGAACAAGTAAACGCGCAAATCTTCCAAACTTTTCAATATTTTCCACCATGATGGTCATGGTTAACTAGTTTGACGCGCCGATCATATATATTAGCAACACAAATTAATTAGACCGAAGACTAAGGTTTTGGTCGTATACATACATAACCTTGCCAATTTTACACAGTACAAAAACAAGAGGAAATTTTCATGGATTTCCAATCCCCCACCTAAAAGGGAGCATAATGGATGTCTAAAATTAAACTTTCATAACTGAATAGTATTTAATACAATGGATTCAAGCATTGTTAAAAAAATTAACTAAAAGGTACAGAAAAGAGTGAGTAGGAAATTATGGATACAATGAGGGAAAATATTAGTTCAGTGAAGACCAAGATTCATGAGCCTGAATATTCTACATCTCTAATTAAAAAAAGTGAGTCTCTCTTCCTTGGGCTATGCGCTTAAAAATCCTTATGAAAAAGACTGTGCAATCCATCAAAGATGTACGGCACCTTGGCCAGGCAGCTACAAAACATTGCAACTAGCTTGGTCAGACATGATATTAGTTAGTGAAAACCATCAAATAGTCCCTAAACTTATAATCACCAGTCATTTTAGTTTATAGAATTATGAAAAAAGATTAGTGCTTCAAATTAACAAGTATCAATCATTTCATCCCTGATATTAAGGATCTATCAATTTATTCCCAAACATGGTTAACAGATTGCCTTTGGTTCCTTACATAGTGTACATAAAACCAAACCATTTTTTGAACCAAACTGTTTGGAAAAAACCAAACCGAATCACATTTTGAAAACAGTTTGGTTCACACTAAACCAATTTCATGAAGCGGTTCAGTTTAAACCGTACCTTACGGTTTGGTTTGAACTGTTTCGGCTCTTTAAAAATCGAATCATACAGAATGTGGAATAGATAACCAAATCAAACCAAACAAAAAATTGAACTGAACCACTTCACAATTCGACCTGTTTTATAAAGTGATTCAATTTGAACCGTACTGTTTTGTAAAGTGGTTCCGGTTCGGTTTTTTGAAGAAAAAAAACCGTTTTGCAAACCTGAACAACTTTTATTTTGAAAGCAAAGTATCAAAAACTAAAGGAGAACACTTCTAATGTGTTTGGAGACAAGAATGAGGGATAGTAGAAGTTAAAAGGAGGAGAACCCTTCTTGTCTCATATTTCACTTTTAATGACCCCTCCTCCATCAATCAAAAGCCACCAATTCTAGAAGTTAAAAGGAAGAAAAGGCAATATTAGAAATCTTACCATCAAAGAAGGCAGTGCAGTTCAGAAAAGGAAAGGAGAACACAATGCCTATTTATGAGACAAGAAGAAGAACAATCTGTCCCATAAACCGGAATGCCTTCGGAGTTTCTTTTAAACACCTATTCTTCTCATGTCGGCTCCAATGCTACATGAACCACAATCTCACATCAATAATAAGAATGACATAGCATTTAAATATAATTTTAAGGCCACAATAGTAGGATTCTTAGTAATCAACCTCGGAGAGCTTGTTGAGCTTATCACGGACATCTTTCAACAATTCAGGTACGTCTCCTTCCCATTTGTAAAACTCCAACTCCTTACCTTCCAGGAGCTTCTCAGAAATCTAAAAGCAACAATACTAGAATGACAAGCAACCCCAGATGATTTCTCAATAAGTACGTAATTGAATTCTTTGGATAAGGAATTCCTCAGTTCTGATTCTATGTTGACTACAGAACTTCAACACCATAAAGTAAAAAAGCATATTCATTTCTACAACGTTGCAAGTTTTTGTAGAGGCCTATACATATTTTTTTGGGTCAAATTGAACACCAAGCTCTCATTCAGTATATCTATTGTATTATTTTACAGTTAGATTTTTCCTATAAAAGGCCTGACCCTTGTGTGAGACTTCGGCATCATTCGTGCACAAAAATGTAGGAGAGAAATAGTGAGCGAGTTAAAATGCTGGGTACACAAACCACATTTTATCGTGGTAGTGTTGGGCATTTGAGTAGGCGAGAGAGATCAGAGAGTTAAAGGTACCCGTAGTACTTTCATATGTAGTTTTCATTAGTAAATAAAAATGTTATTTCAAATTTCTCCTCAACCCCACCACTATGATGAATTCAACATCTAAAATTTGAGTTATTGTTTGATAACAATCTATTTTGCAGTAGATTTCTCTTATGGGGGACTTATCATGTCATTAACTTTCAAATACTCCTTTCACTTTTAATAAAAAAATATAATTAAGTGATTAAATTATCCACTAACTACATTCATCACTCACTCATGAGGCTTCCTGACCTATCTCTATTATTTGTCCCTGGTCATTCTAATTGCAAAATGATAGCTGATAAAAAAACATTTTACTTTTAACGACAATGTATTTGCTGAGGCATTTATTTTTTCAATTGGATATACAGCGAAAGGAACTAAACTAAAAGGGAACATGTGATAGTATTCCCTCATAAACAACTTTTAACACAGGGGAAAGGGATGAGTACACACCTTCTTTCCAATGACCTGACCAGCAGCTATATGAGAAAAATAAATATTGTAGAAATGGGAAAGAAACAAGGGTGCGCTTGTCTCTGCAAGTTCCTCCAAATATTTGGCATATGTAAGCCCTGGAGAACTGGGATTCGGAATCACATTTCCTTGTTCCTCTAACCATTCTAGATCCTTCAAAATCCCTTTTGATCTTTCCAACCCAGTTTTCCTCATGTATGCATCTGCAAATTCAAATCGATTCTTTTTCTCCATAAAAAACTAGAAAACAAAGTAAATCACAGATATTTCAACTTTTCACTTTTTATCTGTCTACTTGAAAAGAAATAATTTGTTCCTGTTATTTAAAAGTTCAATACAACAAATGTTTTTATTACTTTTGATTCTTTAACTAGTACCCTAAAGATACTTATTACTCTAGGGTATTGCACTTAGTTTGATCATTTCAAAATTAAATCATGCTCTCAATTCCAACTAATTTTTAATATTTTGTTCTTTGGGCATTTGTGGTGCTTGCTTTTTGGTGTAAACCACATGTGTCCTCCACATTAGACAAAACTTGTTCCAGCTAAGTAGGACCATTATAAGCGGCAAAATTTTACTTCCGAGTATTTAATGCAAATGTTTATCTATGATTTATACTCCATATTATCAATTTAGTTAGAACATCTCCAATAGAAGAAATTTATATGAATTCTTTCATATATTGATATATTGAAAAATGTAAATTATGGTGGAAAAAACTTAAATTCCAAATAATTCACATTGAAAAATGTATTTTGTAATATTTTATTGTATTTTTTTTTTCTTAAGAAATGTTCTTCATATAAGTTCAAGGATATAATTTAAGAAATGAGGAGCTGCTCAATTAAAATAGAACAAACTTTGTGTCAGTTGATCCACACATGCTGGTGTCCTCAATTAAAATAGAATTACCTTCTTAGTTTGTACATTATTGGTCAATATTAGTAAACTCGCATTACTTTGGACAAACTTTTTGAGAAGGAAGAATCTTTTCATAAGTTAAAATTAAAATTAGGATATGCATAAGTTAATTTATAAAAAGCTTTTACATATTTTTTAACACAAGAATAAGCTAACTTTTAAACGTGAAAAATCTAATTTTGGCATCTTTAACAAAAAAACAGTAAGTAATAAGTATATACTGCTAATTACATTTGAAAACAGTAATTCGAATAGTTTAAAAATGCTATTAATAAAATTTGAAAGGAAGGTGTAATGCAATGAAAATGGACTCACAAGAAACGTTGTCGGATTCGTCAACGATGCGTTGGAGAGTGGCGAAGATGAGGTGGCTATCAACGAGGTAAGAGAGGAAGCCTTCCATGGAGGCCTGCCAGGCGTCGAAATTGGATTGGTCGTGAGAAACGGTGGCATTGCGGAGTTTCATGGCGACGAACCTCATCTCTTCAGTGATGCCGGTGGTTTCTCCGGGGTAGAGCTTGCGATACCTCTTCCTCTTCTTGAGCGTGGACTTAGGTTTGGGCTTAGGAATTGGAGTGTGAGAGTGAGTGAGAGTGGTGGTTTCCGTGTTGTTGGTGGAGCTTGTTGCTGTTATGGATAACCTGCAAATGCAATTGCGATTGTTTGGGAGTGAGATAGGGAGTGGGAAGCGTAGGTGTTGAATGGGTTTCGCTGTTAACAACATCCTTCATTCCAATTTCCTTACTCCCCCAATGCTTCCTATTTACTATCTCAATTCCTATTATAATAACTAACGAGCGAATGTGTGTCCAATATTTTATTACGTTATTTTTTAATAATTAAAAATTTAATATTTAAATTAATTTTAATTGTATATATATAAAAATTATTTTTAAAATTTTAATTATAAAAAATAAATATAATATATATATATATATATATATTAATGTTTGCTTTCATAGGTAGAAATCAAATATTATTTTAAACTTTAAATA
>BDMB01000014.1:5455950-5482490 GCA_016859785.1 Macrotyloma uniflorum
TATATATATATTACATAGATAAGCTAGCGTGTCTGAAATTATGGTCATCATTACTAAATTAGTTAACTTTAATGATATTCATCTTAAAACTTATCTTAAAAATATTTTCAAAATAATTGACAATGTAAAATAAATATATTTGTATAATATTTTTATATGATTTTAATTTTTTTTGCTTATTTCTTCTTACTTTTTAATTAATTTTAATTCTTTTTTTTAAATACCAAAAAGAAATAATAAAACCTTCCTTACATAAATAATAAAATAAATTAATAGATATTTAAAGGATAAAAATGAAGTAAATTTATTTAATAATAAAATATTATGTATAAAGAGATTGACTATATAAATTACAATTAGATATTTTGACAAACTCAAATAAGTTATTTCTTATATTTAAAATTTCTATCTTCTATTGTTATTCTCTTTTAAAAGTCTAAAACTAAGAAGATGACCTAAAGATAGATCAAATAGTTAGATATATAATTTTCTATAATATTATAATCAATATGAATTTGATAAATGTATCATTTTGTCTTTCATAATTATATTATGTAATATTATCCATACATAAATTATATTTTTCATTGTATGAGCATCTCAATATCATAATACATCGTTGTGTAAATAATTTTCACTTTTCTCCTAAATGGCATTGATGAATTTTATAAATGTAACAAAATCTAAATAAATATCACCCGATAAATAATATCTTACATTATATTGTATTTCATTCAATGAGTATTACACCATGGATACAAAACCTCATATAACTTCATTAAACACATAATTTCAAATTTTTATCGTAATCTATTTTTGACATATTTCTAATTATATCAATGGTTTAAGCCAATAACTCAATTTTAAAATTAAACAATTTTTTTTATTAGCATCCAATAGTCCAATTTTTCTTTAAATGTAAATTATTTGTCCAAATGCTTCCCCTTCTCCTTTATTTCCCTAAATTTTTTCTCCTATTCGTCTTCTCCTTTCCCCTTCCTAGGTACTTGCCTTTCTCAAATCGATCCTACTCCTCGGTCAGGTCAAGCATATGAGAGAACATATCAAACATCATATAAAACAACTAGATGAAGAATGTATATACATGGCTTATATTTGTGTTTCCTAATTATGTACAAGGGAAACTGATTACAATCCCTAAGGGTCAGCTGACCCAATGAATGGTTGATGAATGGGAAAATGTACAGTTTAGGCAAGCCAGAACTAATAGAAGGCTTGCACATGTTAGTCCACCTTGAAGTTTCATTTAACTATGTTAAACGTTGATTTCACGTACTGGGATAAAGCGGGATGACGTTTTTGTTGTTGTATCAAGTTGAACCCACAAGATATATGGACTTCCTAAGCATTTGACATGTAAATGCCA
Source organism: Macrotyloma uniflorum (assembly GCA_016859785.1). Lineage (NCBI taxonomy): Eukaryota > Viridiplantae > Streptophyta > Magnoliopsida > Fabales > Fabaceae > Macrotyloma > Macrotyloma uniflorum. The sequence continues at coordinate 5,457,338 of BDMB01000014.1, forward strand.
CTCCGGAACACCTAGCTATGCTCTTCTACAAGTATTTACATATCTTCCCCGGAAAAATAAACTCAGCCATGGCATGCTTTTAATTTCTGCAAGAACTTTAACGTCTCCGTATACGAAGGGTCTAAGCGGCTCAGTGGTTTGCAAGAATTTATATGATCTGTTGACTCCAGTACCTGTTTCAAATTTTGATGATAAATCAGAAAAACAAACACTTAAACTGCTATAAACTGCTATAATACTACAAAAAGAAACGGTCGATTCAAATATTGCCCCTTGCAACGTGTCGCGTAAATACTTTGGGGAAAATGAAAATCCTGCCAACAATGCATCTAACAACTTGTATATCGTGAATAGTCACAAGACAGTATTGACCTCTATTGTTTCAAATCCTGTCATTTTAATTTTAATAAGAATCTGCCTAGAAAATTTATCCCTTACATTTTTGAAAACATAAAATAAGAAAAAATGAAATAAGTCTTAACAAAAACTAAAATTAACTTATAAATTCTTTAATAAATTTTCTAAAATCTAATTTTAACATAAGAAAAAACTTATTTCAGCTTTTTTTTCTTATTTTCTTCCTCTACAAATGTTTGTAGAAAAAATGATCCAAAAGGTCCTAAAAAAGAAATCATGGTAAAAACTGTCTATTCTCAGATCTTTATTACGTACTCAGTCCAATAGGTCCTCCCTAGAATCCCCCACACAAAAGAATAAATACATAATAAAACTGATACAACTTTAAGGTACTGGGCAGATCAAACTGTCGCGTGTAGGCTAAAAGCTTGCATCTAACAGCACATGCAAATATATATATTGTCCACCATTCTTTGATAGTACTCTGGACTAAAAATTTATAAAAGGGCACAGAAAACATTTTTCTTTTTCTGATGAATTTTGCTACATAATGCAGTTATAGGCTCATAACAGATCACAAAAAACACCATACATAATGGCCAAGAAAAGGAACAAATAGCAAAGTAGCATATAAATCAGTAACACGGAAGTAGAACTCTACAATCAGAAATGAATTCCAGTAGGGTCTTTCGAGCAGGTTAAGATGTGAAGAAGCACAATGTCTGAATCAATGCATAGTGTAACCAGAAAAATAAGTGATAATCTTAAATCATAAAACTACAATAGCAATGACATTAGTTACTGCATTATGTTTTCCTTAAAAGTAAAAAAGGACCATTTTTCGGGTCATAGTTTAGTAAGAGAGTAGTAGCCTTTCGCAACTGGGAAGCTAGGAAGGGTTGGGTTAAAGGCTTCCACCTTTGGTGGGGCTACAGCTTGAATGAAAATGAATTATTTGGACAAAATATTTTACTCTTCATTATATTTAATTTTTCTTATCAAATGTGATAGAATTTCACAATATACTTACAACTAATTCCCCAAATCCAGGATATGCTGACTCAATTGGTACAATTTCTGTTCGAAAGGCCCATCCACCATAACCTTCAACTATTGGAGTTACCTTGGTCTGCACAAAGCAGTCACTGACTACTCAAACTCATGAAAAGACATCGGTATAGATACTAGCAAATAGCTTAACTGCTGATTACCTCACAAAAGCTGAGGACATCAAGCACCCCTTTCTTATGAAGGTGACGAATAAAGTCATTAAGCTCTATCAGTCTTGAAGATCCACTTCTTAACTCTCCTATCTGTTAAACATTTAAAACCAAGAGCTAAAAAATCTTTCAAATGTAGCAATTATTATTGGAATAGGAAATACGTTAACCAACATCTACTGTTGAACTAGGGTAAATAACTTCAAATACTAACTGTGGGAGCAGGACGAAGCACAAAGCCCATTCGCCAAGGCATATCTGCAAGTTTGCTACCAAAATGTGGGCAGCTATAAAAAACCTACAACCAAAATAACATATAAAAAAACCCTGCAATTTTTAAGCATATATTTAATTAAGTAATCAATACTTACAATTCCTATTGTATTTTTCACAAGATTATCAAATTTTTCCTCCTTTGCTTTATGAAGAATCTGCTTCACAACCAGACCTCCCATACTGCAACAATATAAAAAGCACATAAGCAAAACAAAGTGAGGTACAGTTTGATTAAAAAAAAACTCGGTGGTGCTAAAAGACATTTAAAAAATAAAATTTACAGAAAATATATAAACAAAAAACAATTAATTTTTTCATTGTCTAAAAGGACTTCTAGGATAAATTTTATACTAGAAAGATAAATTTTGTTTGATTAAACAAACAGCTGGGACACAACCCACAAAAATACTTGTAACCACTTGTTTATATACAAAGCGACGTGTACATCAATCACATCTCACTATAATTCTTGCCAAAAATAGAGAAAGATAGATTACAGACAGACACACTTGTAATAATCAACAGCTACTAATTTGTTCTGCATCCTTTTCTGCTACTTCTATTCCAAAGAAAGGTATAATTTCTCTTGTATAAGTATGACTTGTTCATATTTATAAAAATGTTGGAAACAAAACTCTGTATTTTTGCCAATCAATATTGATATTGAATTCTTAAATTTATAATCACTAAGGAAAGTTACCTCAAGATTTTGCAAGGTTAGGAGTGCACATGGATTGGATTTTTATAAATCCAATCTATATCCAATCCAGATCCAATAAAATAGGTTGATTTTGAAATCCAAATCCTTTTAATTAGATCAAATTGATTTGGATTTCTCCAATCTAGTATAAATTTGGATTTAAATTAGATTAAATCCATATTCATTTCATTATTTAATTTGGATAAAATTTACATTATATTCAAGGCTTATATCTAATAAATTCAAATTCAGTTTTATTTGAATTAATTTAATTGTTATATTTTATATTAAATAATCAAGTTATTTTTCAAGATTAAATTGTTAGTTTTGGGGGAGGGATTGATTAATAACAACAATATGGTTCAGGAGGTGGAGACAAGTGTTTGATGACTCTAATCAAGGTTTTTTTTTTTTTTTTTTCCTTTATGTATTAGTTTTTCTTCTATAAAAATGCTTCTCATTTTTTTTTTATCTATTGACAATGAGTATCTATATATGCTCTATGTGTTTGACACTTTTTAATACAATGACTTATTAATTGCTGAATTTTTTTTATTTCCTTTAATATTAGTTTTTAAAAACCAAATAATAATTTTAAGTGATGAACAAAACTCACTAATATAATGATCAATAATGCTCTTGTTGAGTCTCGAACATGGTTCAAACTAAAAATACACTTTGAAACATGGTTCAAACTAAAAAGACACTTTGCAGATCAAGTAAAAAATGTTTCAGAAGAAACCAACAAAAATTATTTTGACCAAATGATTAGTAGGATAAACCTTGATTTTGAATTAAAAATAAAATAAAAAATTAATAAATATCCAATTCGAATCCATTTAATTGGATTGGATTCAAAATCTAAAAATATGGCTTTGGATTCAAAACAGATCCATTATGGACTTAAAGTTACTTTGGATAATTATAAATTGGATTTGAATATATGGATTTTTTGCACGTCCCTAGTCATAGTGCCACTGAAAGATAGGCTGAAAGAACAAATTATGATTAAAGCATGGCTTAAATATGTGTTAGTTCCTATAACTGTACCTGCTTTTTTATATTTTAGTCATTTTAATCTTTTTAATTAGTCCTTTTAATATTCAATTTTTTAGCATTAGTCCTTGTCTTAGTTAGTTACTGTTAACTGCAGTTGTGGCTGAAGATTCCAGGACTTGGAGTTGAAATCAAAATGGGGCATATACAGGGATTAGACTAAAAATGTATAAAGAGACGTGTCATTGAATGATAGACTGAAGTAGCAGTTAATGAAAACCAAGTATCAGTGGGAACTAATGCCAAAGAATTGAATATTGCAGGACAATTTAAAAAAAAAGAAGTAAATTTAAACAAAAAACATTTAAAAAAAAAAGTGAGTAGTATATTAGATGGATTGGTAGACTAAAAACATATTTAAACTAAAAAACATATGATATAATGAAACCAAGCAATAGTCAGGTGATCTGCATGAATTTCCTTAATTTTAACTATTTATGATTGTTTAGAAGCATATATAACAGTCAATAAAATATCCTTTGAAGAGTGCTCAATAACACTTTCAAAAGACGCAAGTCAATCATAAAATTTAAATAGGAAACCAGTGAGTGAACAAAAGTTCAATTTTAAGTGCATTGTGTAATGTGAACTCTTAGGCAGCTAGACTAACCTGTGAGTAACAAAAACAACAGGTCGATTCCCAATTCCTGCAGCAACAAGCTTCTCCAATAGCATAGAACTAACTTCCTGCAAATTTGAAAATAAATAAGTATATGAGCTAGAAAACAAAAGAGGCCTGGCAGTAGGTAAGTGAAAGGAAACCAGAGGTGAAGATACAAGAGAAATTGCCAACTGCAACCGTTTGCAAGGAGGAAATGGGGAAATTGATAATTTTAAGAATTTGATTCTAGATCTGTAATGTAAGTATATAATTATAGAGAATTTTAAGAGCTGACATACATGCCCGTAATATGCAAACCAGGAACATGAAAATAACAAACTAATAATGAAGAAACAAAGGGATGTAGAAAGAAAGCAACTTTCTCACAACCCCTTCACTCAAATCACAGTAAATTGTTTAGATCTTCATCCACAAAATAGTCTCACTAAGAATTCATTTAAGCACGGTTTTTTTTTTTTGAAAGTCGTTTAAGCACAGGTTAGAACTCAGTATGATATCTAGAATTATATTTTCTTAAAATGGTAATAATACTGATCATACAATCGTGTAATGTTGCTTCAGCCTCTGGCGGGAAAACGTGGAAATTTCCATAGCAAATCAGTGTCTGATAATGCTAATCCAGAATGACTGTAGCATTAAAAATGATAATTTTCTTTTAATCCTTAACAAGGCTCATAGAGGAGGAAGAGCCCCATATCCATTTTTACAAATCCAAGTATCAGCAACTTCCATGATGACTAAGAAGCAGAGCATGGTAGAGAAGTAAAAGCTAATGGTGTTCCTAGATAACAAATAATGAGGAGTTTTCAAATTGTAACCTGAAGAGGCAAGCTAGCTCCAGACCACTGAGTGAGATTAGTCTGCATACAGCATTTACCTAAAGAGTTAGATGGAGGTAAAGGGATCACCCATAAAACAAGCTCTAGAAAAGATGATAGAACTAACATAAACAAAAGAATGCAATTCATATTGGAAACATGACATCTTACTAAGGAAATAAGGAACTTTACTAAGGCAAACCTTATACTTTAGAGTAAACAACCGAGCCTCAGGAAAATCACTGGAAAGCCATTCACCAGGCCAAAAGGTTCCAAGCTTTCCTGCTTTCTCGTCAATCTTCTCCACCAAATGTGATGAAGTTGAGGATTTTTCCTCAGCTATACGCCATGTTTTGTAAGGTCCACCGCGGAGTCCATGAACAAAAACTATGTCAAGTGGAGGGAAATAATCTGGGTTGCATTTAGTTGAATTATTAGAAATAGAGCAGTTGCTGTCATTCGAGAAAGATTCTTGTTGATCAGTTTGTTTGGGACATTTCCAGTGGGGAAGATGAGAATTTATCAAGAATATCATGTCATCATAACGAGGACATGAGTTTCTATAATTTTTTACACCACCATCAGAAGGACCTCCACTTCCACTCCTTCCATTAGGCTGCTCATCGCAAAACATATTTAAAAGTGTTGCCCTGGCATAGCTTTGTATTTTAAGGTCACTGCAACCAGGAATCCGCCCATTAGCACAATCATCAAGCCATTTGCACCAGGTTTCATCAGCTGTGATGACCTTCTTGACTTTGGGAAGGAGTGAGAGGATGGTCAACAACCGAGCTGCATGCTTGCGGATATGAGCAGTGGGGGGAACTCGGACACTAGCTGAATCATGTACATCTGATATAGGCGGTTTCCCATCTACATTTGATATCTGCTCCTTCCCCTCATGTGCTTTACATGATGCATCATAAGCCTCAATAGCAGCCAGTTTCTCATAATCATCACTCAATAAAAAGCACCTCAGCAAACATAGAATCCCAAAATCAACTATCATGTCCTGACATACAGAGTCTTCAGCACAAACTTCAGTCAGAGCTTTAATTCCTTTCAGTGTTGCCATGGCAGAATCTGCAGCATCTAATTTTGGCGGATTATCCTTTTTTAAATTTTTAAATGGCCCTGCTAAAGGTTCCAGAGACAAAAAATCTGCCAGTGGGTATGCATCCCCAGAATTAGATGCAATTCCCATTTTTTTAGCTGCCAGATTAACAACAGCAGTGGATAGTTGATTGGCAACTTGTGCAGCAGAAGCAATATTTGCATTATTGATTAATGTCTGCAAAAGGTTAACACAGCCAAATGTGCATTAAAAGTAGACTTGGAATCGAAGTAGCAGAATCAGATATAACGAAAGGTCATTTAGATAGAATGAAAGAAAAATATTTGCATACCTTTACATTATCACTTTTTGGTTCACTGGTTCCTTTATCATTTGATTTCTTGATAGAACTTTGCACTTCAGATAGCATTATGGCTAACCATCCTTGAGAAAGTGGTACAGATGTTGGTCCATAGTCTTCCAAGATCTGAGAAAGAATCTTTATGGCTGAAGATCGTATAGTATCAGAGGAGAATGTTCCAAAAACCCAAGGTAGAAGAATGCCTGACCATTTTTGACTCTCTTCAAGAGACAAATGCTGCTCCCCAGTACAAAGTAGCTCTAATGCCTTTGCCATTGCTTCTTGCACCTGCTTATGCTTTGTCATCTGCTTGGCAATGTCTCTCATTGGGTTAAGACCATTCTCCATCACTATCTTCTGCACTACAGGGCTCCTCTCAACAGATAAGAGAAGGGCAGAGAAAGCTACATTAGCCAAAGAAACGTCTTCATGCTTGCATGCCTGAGATATAGTAGAAAGAATACTGGAAGCCCATTCAGAAACAGATTCATTCAAGGGCGTATTGCGATCTTCTAATAGCAACCGCACCACCAAACTAGCATGCCATTTTACAGATCTCTCAGGTGCCAATAGAGCAGCCATGACAGCATGTCCATCTCGATCCAGTTCCTGAATATGAGATCTATTCAACTGTGATGCTGTTGCCCAATTTGCTAATGCCCAGGTGGCAAAAGGAACAGCAACGTGTTCACAGTGCAAATCATCCCAGAGACCAGGAACAACAGGAGAAGAAACATTCTTTTGTTGCTTGGAATTGTCATACTTATTTTGATATATGATAGTTTTAGGAATTTCACGCTTCAATTCTTCACTATAGGAATCACTGCTGGCCCTTGAAAGCCCTAAAACAGGGGTACCTTCAAGTATCTGGAATCCAATCCCACTCCTCCCTGTCCCACCATCATCATCTTCACCTTCAGGTGGCTCATCCAAGTGCAAACCCCCTTCCTCAATTACTTGTAGGGCAGCAGCAATGTCTCTGGTCTCAGCATTTCCAGGCAATGATGGATTAAAAGATACCTTTTCTGTATTGTCACAGCTGGACGTAACTATATCCATAATGGCAGCCACAAGCATGCTCCTGCCTTTCAAAGAATCAGAAATATCAAATGCACTACGTCTTGAATGCTGCTGCACAAAAATTTGCATGATGTACCCAATGCCAATCAGAAAAGACACTATCATCAACATCATCAGTGAAGCTTGCATTTATATAATATATCTAGAATAGCCGTAACACTAAGTAAACAATAATTATACTCGTACACACACTTTCTCTTCTATCCTATCACATAACATATTTTTACTTGCTCTCTTCTTTCCACCAACATACATCTCCCCAAATAGGGAGTATGTTCATCACTACTCCTAAGAAATTACATGTTAAAAACAAAAACAATGATCAGATTTTGGCATGCATCATTAAAAAGCAACAACAACATTATGTTGAACAGGAGATGTCAATTATACAAAATGACAGTCATACACTTTATTCCAGGCACGCTGTGCATTAAAAACAGTTCAAAAGACAACTCCTACGATTACATATAACTTCAGAGTCTGCTTAGAAAAAATCCTCAAGGAATAAATAAACAAACTAAATGTATTTAATGAGAAGTACAACATTTAATATATTCGCAACGGAAATACGCTATACTATTCATTTAATCTATCATCACATTTAAAGATTAAAGCCTATTTATGAGACAAGAGTCTCTATAATCAAGAAAACTAGGAATAAAGTCAAATTGATTGCTCAGTTTGCAAATGTGAATGCAACAAAAACGATGACAGCAAATCACACAGAAAAAGCAATTCACATAAAGAATCATTTACCTTCTTATTCTTAGAACGCCGAGGCTGGCACGAGAAGATGAACCTCAGAAGATTCGGAACAGCGTGAGGTCTCCCAAGCACCGCCGCAGACACGTTAGGGTCCGCAATCAGATACGCCAGGGCCCTCGCGGACTCCGCTTGAGTGCCACCGCCACCTTCCTTCGCCACGGCCTCCAGCAGCCAGTCCACGACGCCGCCGCCGCCGGCTCCGACGATCGCGGCCCTTCGGTAGGAATTCGCGGCGGCAATGTCGGCGAGCAAAGCCGCGACGCGAATCTCGAAGCCGGAGCGGACCTCATGGTTTGCTGACGACAGCACCGAGCAGAGCGACTGCCAGAGGACAGCGGCGGCGACGCCAGTGCGCTTGGCGTGGTGGAAAATCCGGTCGAAGGAGTCCGCCGCCTTGCGCGCAGCGTGCTCGGCGCCCGCGTAGAGAGGATTGTCGGCTCCACGGCGATCGGTGTCCTCGCGGACGTAGTCGGAGGCTAGGAAGGCGGCGGATGCGACAATGGCGGCGGCGGCGGCGGATAGAGTGACGACGAAAGCGCGAGAGGAAGATTGCGGAGAGAGCGTGTGGCGGTGATCGGTTATTGGTGTAATTTGAGAATTGTCTTGGCTTTTATTGGTTGAATTGTTAGGTTTTCTTGAAGAAGAAATGGTGCGAGGAAGATGGCTGCGAAGAAGGGTTCGGGTTCTGTAACAGATTCGAAACATTTTTCTTTTAATTATTGAAAAAATGTGGCGTTGGGTATTATAGTTAATGGGTTTTGCGTTTTGCGAAGTCTATAGAGGAAGAAAAGATGGTCGTTTTTCTTGACTTGGCGGGAGCATATCTCGCTCTTGTTCTTCAAGTTACATGGATGATATTCAATTTTCTATAGAAAGAAACTTTCTCACACGAATATGCTTTCGAACCTTTTCCATTTTATTTCTCTCTTAATAACAGATCGATTCATAAACTAGTTAACCACCAACTTACATTTTGGGCTTCGGCCCACCTTCTAAAGCCCATATCAAATTACATTTTGCAAATATTTTTAATAATTTTACCATTTTTATCTTTGAGAATAAAATCACTGTTTGTCGTATAAACTAAAAAATATTACAATCATTCAAAATTATTTAATTTAATTTTTTAATTATTGTATTATGTGGCTGATCCGTTCTAATTTCTCTCAGGCTTTGATTTTGTGCTTTTGGGCTCAGCCCAATTTTTTTCCTTCATTTGTTGCATTGGGCCTTACTTACGTGTGTTTTCTCTTCATTTTGCAAAACAAATGTTAAAGAAAAAATGTTAGGAAGATTGAATAATTATCAATACATACTCTAGGATAAAAACGAATTTTGATGTTAGAAATAATAGCTTATTATCGTTCTTTTACAATATCTTGAAAAACTATAAATTCTTTTAATAAATTTTCGTTAAATCTTGATGAATTAGTGTAAGTTTGTTAGAACAATAAAGATCCCAATAAATCAAGATTATACAAAAATATAAAAAAAAAAATAAGATATAAAAAGAATGCTTAATTTTTTTTTATACTAATTTGATTTTATATAAATCTACATCAAATTCAATCCAAACAACTTTAATTGAATTACTCTACTAATTTTCGGGAATTATCCAAAAGAACAAACTAAATAAAAAAAATTAAAAACCTTTATTGAAAATCTATCATGAAGAACAAAAAGATAGAGTTCTATTATACCTACAGACCTAATACAAGTTTATCACAACAAAATAAAAAGAAAAAAAGTAAAAAAAAAATCACCTATAGTATTTTCAAAAGAATTACTATTTAATTTTTATAATATTCTTTTTCTATTTATTAAACTGGAAAAAATAATATAATTTTAATTTTATTTATACTTAACTTAAATTATTTTAATTCTAATCAATTTTTCTTTTAATATAAGATGATTTTTTTTAATATCTTAATAAAAAACAAATATCAAAATCTTATAAGAAATAGAACAATCATAGAAGAAAAAGGTAGATTTTGAGTAGAACATATCTTACTCAAACGAATCATTTCTCACTTGAAATTTGAGCAGAGCTGTCCTTTGGAGTTATCTTACTCAAGCGAAGCATGTCTCGCTTTAGCGAGAATTGGTGAAAAATGAAGTTGCTCTTAGATCTTGTTTCGCTCGAGCGAAGATGGTTCGCTTAAACGAAATTACTTTGTCTCGTTTGAGCGAAAATACTTTTACTGAGCCATTGTATAAAAAGCTGAAACGCAAAGCTGGTTTAGGTAACTTGGGGAGACCCTTTTTGGAATGCGCCTCAACTCATATTTTTCGCTTTTTTCTTAGCTTTTGAGCATTGTTATAACTACCATGAGTGGCTAGTTCTTTTCTCTTGGGATTGGATTGATCCATTCAAACTCTCATGTATCTTAGTGATATTTCTAAATGTTAATCTACTTTCTTTGATATTGTTATTCTCATTTCGTATGTCTATTTGGAACCTATCTTTGATGTCCAGATTTATTGGAAAATATATCTAGAAATCGATTTTGAATGAGGATATTTGATATATTGAATGCTAAGAATGGTCTTTGATGTATTAAATGCTTGTAACATCTACCCTTAATGTTAGAAAATCTATTAAATATATGAGGGATCTATGTTTAAAAATGTTTTCTTAAGAATTTCATATTTGAGGAATTAAGGTGAATGATTTGAATTGTAGCATCAATATAGGTAGTTTAACTAATGTTTTTCATTGATTAAGCTATTATATAAAAGAGTATGATAGATTAAATTTAATCCCAGTTTCTTACACTAAACTTTTTTCAATAATACATTTTCACTCATTAGCATTTATTTAACTTAATGTATTATTAAAATTATGAAGAACAAATTTCTTTTATAAATATACTTAGTAAGTATTGAATTTGGAATTTTTAGTAAAATTATTTTTTATGAGATTAATTTTTATATATTTAAAATATTATATTATAGTTGATTTTGGTAGAGTCAGTACTATTATAAGAAGAAGTTCTTGAAGAAATTTTTTAAAATTAATATAAAAGATGAAATGTATCTGAAAGAATTGTTAATTATGAAAAATAAATAAACTTACGGTAAGATAAGTGTATAAGAAACTTGCTTCTGAATATATTTAAAATATTTTCTTATAGTTGAATATAATTGATTATTATAAGTTATAATAAATTATTTTATTATTTGTGAAGTTTAAAAAAAATTTAGACTCAATCTTTAATCTTTAATTGATTATTTCTATATTAATAAATTATTTATGAGAATAAATATTTTTAACAAGACATAATCATAATCAATTATCTCACTAATTGATTATTTGCCTTAAGTCTTAATACATATGTCCCATTCAAGAAGAATAATTAATATCATTATATAAATGACTAAAATAATATACTTATTAACCTAAATAAATTCATTAAAAATAATAATATTATGTAATATATGTTATATATATATATTATAATTATAATTATAATTATAATTATATATAAATATTTACATGTTATATCACTTTATCCGATTTGAAACTAAATACTTTACTCATAATTTTATCTTTAATAAAAGTATATGTATTAAGAAATATATGTTTATATATTATTCTTCATTTCTATTTTTAACTAATATGAGATTAATATAAAATTTTAAATATATCATAAAAATAAATAATATAATATGATAAAAATATTATTTTAAATTATATTTATTTATATTATGATAAACTTCATAACTTTTTAAAGTGAACTTATTTAATAATTAAAAAAGATAATTAAATTTTACGATTTTAATATTCTATAACAAATATAATATATAAAAAAAACTATTTTTAAAGATGTATAAGATTGAGTTAAATTTTTTATTTTTATATTATTTTTTAATAATATTTATATATTATAAAAAAATTATTTTTTATAAAATAAATTTATAAATAATATTTAAAATTAATAAAAAAATTTCATAAATTTATTACAGATTTCTCATCACCATATAAAAGACTAAGAAATATTTTTCATAAAAAATTTAATGGTTTTCGGTGAAAATATTATATGAGAAAAGCTTGTGTTCATGATTCATCATCCAGTTGTTTTTGACGTATTGATGCTTCCTTCATCGTGATGACGTCACTTTTTAATGAAGCACGTAAATATTGCAATGATTTGAATTAATTCACATACAATGAATATTATCAACCACTTGTGTGATAGGTCTTGGTCACCAAACATTTTGTACTAATTATTAAACATTAAATTTTGTAATTTACTGTGATATTTATTAATTATTTAATCAAACAATACTCTCCTTTCAAGTCCTGGACATAGAAATATTGGTCAAAAGCCGCCATGGATATGACAGAAAAAGAGTCAAATGCATTAATCACATTTTCTTATTTTCTAATTATTTCCTTATAGTGGTAGTTTTCGACCAAACAATTATTGTCTATAAAAAGAAATTATGTAAATGGAAACAAATGTAGAGTTACTGTTTAGACAATAATAATTATAGAGACTCATAAGTCCTCGTAGATTCGTCTCCAGGTATAAACAAGAGTTTTTTTTAGATAAACCAAAGAGAATGTGAATATGAAAAGACTCATAAGTCTTCGTAGAGTGGTTTACAGGTATAAACAAGAGTTTTTTTTTAGAAAAACCAAAGAGAATGTGAATATAAACAAGAGTTGTGAAAGTGGAATTCGGATTCTTATATGTTATTATTATTAGTGTTAAAATAGGTTTTTATATTTTATCAGAAATAAATTTTAAATTTAATTTATTTTTATAAAATATCAGTTTATTTCCACCACTTTATATATATTAATTTAATTATATATATAGTGTTAAAAAAATTTTATATTGACTAAAAAGAGGTCGAATTTTAGTATATAAATGGGGTGTAAACTTTATCTTCTAAATCGATTTTGAGGGTGAGTTAGGTTTATAATCACTTTGTACATGATATCAGAGTCAGGTTAACAAGATTGTTGGGCCTAGATTCGATCACTTGTTGATATACTGAATCTTGATTAGTATAATTTAAGCAGTCCTGATTGTTAACAAAATTATTAACGGGTCATTATGTAGAATTTTGATTATTAGTAGGTTGTTGAACCTAAATTAGGTCACCTATCACTATAATATATATATGAAATATAAACCTTATCTTTTGAATCGATTTTGAAAGTGAATTAAGTCATAATCACTAGATTTAGACAGGTATCTAGAATCTTTACCATACTGAGTTAAACAATAGAGGACTTAAAAATGATTACACACATTTTGAATTTAGGGTTTGGTTGTTAGAGATTCTGTTTCTAGACTGTGGAGATTTCATGCATGTTCTGTAGAAGCAAAGGGTTGCCCTACACATTTAAAATCATTCATATGTATGGTCCGAAACTGACAAAGACTTACCAAACCTAACTTTGAACAATATTGCTTAATTTCTTTGTTGTATATATGGTTTTCAATATAAATGGTCTTCCACGTATTCGATAAATTGCTTGATTGGTCCCAGTCTCCATCAAAAACCAAGTCACACGTGAATCTCCTTTAAATAATGTGAGTGTAGAAGTACTCAATAGCCAAAGGTGTTTTCTTAAAGGATAGAAGTATGTGTATGGTTCACAAATTATTGAAATTTATAAAAATAGATAAATTTTTTAGAAATTTCGAAAATGGGTTAGTGGTGCTTAAAATTATAACTTTAATAATATAAGACAAATTTTTAATTTTGAAATCATATTTTTAAAATAGGACTTCTATTTTTTTTTAATTGAAGACATACTTCTAAAATATCGTTTTAGTTTAGTTTATTTTTTTAAAATATGAAAATAATGTTATTTAATACATTTTATAAATTTTTATATTTTATATATGTGTTGAAAAGTTAATTTTAAATTGATATTAAATCATAATATAAATAAAAAATATTATTAATATAATTTATTTTTTATAAATTATAGTTACTATTAAGTAAAATGTACTAATAAGATTTTTAATTTTTTTAATATACATATTTTGATGATTAGAATATTTTTTTAATTTAGTTGTTGAATATCTATTATAATAATAATATTATTAAAATTTATGTTAATAATATTATATAATTTTATGATTATACATTAAAATATAAAAGAAATGAATAAAATACAAGTAATAAAATTATATTAATTGTTTAGTAATTGGTCTTCTTAAATATTTACATTGTATAGTTAAATTAAGAATAAAATTTAGATTAGTATATCAATAATCTTTATTTTAAATTAGATAAAAATAAAATTTCTAAACTTTAAAAATAATTTGTACCTTATACATTGAATCAATAAATATACCTTACATGATAAGATAAATAAATAATAATTTTATAAGAGTAAGATAACTTAAGAATTTAGAACCTTCCATCATCATACAGTCAATTATTTAATTTGACTTATAATAAATTAGCCAACGACAAAGTTAAATGTTTGTTAACTTTTAAACATCAAACTCATAATTTGATAGATGGTACTTTTGAATATAACATTCTACATGATGTTATTTTTTCTAGATAACATTGCAATATTTTCAAGATAATTATGTCATATTTCATAACTTATATTATATTTTGTATCTTTTTATTACAAATTACTATTTAGTTATTTTAGAAAAAAAAATTTATTAAAAAATCTTACATTAATTAAAAATAACTCGAATTATAATATATAACTAAATTATAATTTTTACATATTAATTAAAAATAACTCGAATTATAATATATAACTGAATTATAATTTCTACATCGATAAATAGACGCGTAACCACTTTTTACAAATTCTTATTATGATATAATAAAATTAATATAAAATTATGTATTTGACTTGATTAAATTTGATATCCATATATCTTGTCTTCTATTATGATCTACTTTTCCCATGATACATTATGTACCAAGTCACAAATTATCCAAATTCTTATATCGAAGTAGATAATTTTATTAATTATATGGATTGTTCCATCTCATATCTTATAACATAAAAGAAAATTAACAAATAAATATATATATATATATATATTTTATAAGAATATATTATCCATTAAAAATATATTATTTATATTAATAATTTGTTTTTTCAATTTAATAGTTTTAATTTTCTTTTTTAATTTAGAGTTAATATGAAAAATATAATAAACTGATATTAGATCATTCTAATATAATTCTGTAGAATATAGTTCTGTAGAATGTAATGTAGATAATATTCTTATCTCTTTGTTTTTAGTGTAAATAAATTTTATTTGTTTAAGTGTTACATATTATTGCCATAACTTGAAGAACCAAGAATAATAGTGATACATTAATTATTCCAACAAATTAAGAACAATAGAAATGATCAAGATGATAAATTAGGAGAACTCAAACTAGAACAAATTCTCAATATTAATATATTTGTACTTATAATATTAAACTTTAATATATATATTTAATATCATATATATATATATATCAAATTTCAATTATTATCTATAAATTTATTTCTTCAATTTATTATTTATCACTCTACTAAATTTAATTATAATATTTCATTTATAATAAACTAATAAGTTTAATTATTTATAATAATTTAATCATTTAATATATATATATATATATATATATATATATATATAAACCATAATATATTTAAATAAAAAAAACTATAAAGTCTAACATTTTAAAACATGTTTTAAAATTAAATTTAAAATATTTAAATCATAATATATAATTTTATAATTATTTTTTGTTAACATATAAATATATTAAAAAAATTAATATATATATTTTTTTAAAAAGAAGTCCTATTTTGTAAATATAATAAAAGAATGAAAGTCATATTTTGAAGATAAAATTTAAAAATAAAATAAAATAGAAGAATACTTAGTAAGAAAAAAAAATTGTATTTTGAAAGTAAAAGAAAAAAAAAAAGACAGTGTTTTAAAATCACAACTTTAACGGAATTTAAAGCCCATCTCTTTCATTTTGAAAATATCATTAAAAATGTGACTTATTCATTTTTAAAGTTTTTAAAAAATGGATCCATTTTCGTAAATTTTGATAATTTTTGCACGATAATGGTGTTTTTTCCACCTAGAAATTAATTTAACACGCTAAAAACAATAGTTACTCATCAGCATGTTCAATACATGGTTGATCTCTCTCTTTATATATAGAGCTTCTCCTCATCAAACTAAGCCATGAAAACAAGATTTCTCTGAATAGCAATAAGTTTGCTTAAGAGTTTACGAGTTTTCTTTTCCTTTTACTAAGCTCAGTTCGTTCCATCTCTCTCTCTCTCTCTCTCTCTCTTAGTAAGCCATCAATTCAACTCAATGGAAGCAACGAAAGGGTATGTTTCTCAAACTCCAAAGAAAGTTGATGATGGACACTTAATTACTGTGCTTAGTATTGATGGTGGTGGCATTCGGGGAATCATTCCAGGAGTTATGCTGGGTTTTCTCGAATCAGAGCTTCAGGTAATATATATGCTAACAAAGACAAAATATCCTATCCATATCTTGAATCCGTTTCTTCCCTCAATTGATTGATAAATGTTGTTAGAATTTAGGTGAGTTATAAAGAGGTTGAATATAATATAAATAAGAAATAAGAAAGACACACCAATTCTGAATCTTCAGAAATGAAGAAATGAAGTCATACTCTTGTATATAATTATAATTTACTTGATGTTAACCTTTTCTTTTAATACCTATCATTTTCATAAAACGTGTATCATCTTGATTACATCCAAAGGTGTGAGGGTAATTGCCCCGACAAGATTTTGTTTTCTACAGTAACATATTTAACTATTTTTAGTTTACAAAAGCTTTGAATAGATTGATTGATAGAGGGGATGGGGTCACTCCTGACCCTAATGATAAAAGTCTTATAGTTTTTGGAAGTTTATATGCATATTCTGCATAATTATAATGAAGAAATATGTAAATGAAGTGTATGTAGACCTTCTAGTTAAACCTTATAATTAATGCAGTCAACTAATATTGATGCATATGCAGAAGCTAGATGGTGATCATGTAAGGCTCGCAGACTACTTTGATGTGATTACGGGAACAAGTACTGGGGGATTAGTCACTGCAATGCTTACTGCTCCAAATGAAAATAACCGACCCTTGTATGCAGCCAAAGATATTAAGGAATTCTACCTTGAGCATTGCCCAAAAATCTTCCCACAGAATAAGTAAATACCTTCAAGAGTATATATATATATATATATAAACATATTTTATGACTGTGTACTAATTTACAGTGTTATGGTCACAAATACAGATGCTGGAATTTCATCTCATCGGGGGTGAAGTTATGGAGAAGTCTGGTTGGACCACAGTACGACGGCAAGTATTTACACAAGCTCATTAGGGAAAAACTAGGGGAAACAAAATTGGAACAAACATTGACCAATGTTGTTATCCCAGCATTTGATATCAAACATCTTCAACCCACCATCTTTTCCAGCTTCCAGGTTCATCCCCTCTTCTATTAATTCTTATCTAAAATAATCACCAACTTGTGGTGGAAATTTTTCATATATATATATATATATATTCACAATAATTAGTTAACCATGCATGGAAATATTACTTGAAAACCAAAATTGCAGAATAGTACACAGGTTTTTTTACAGACTTTTATACAAAATTTGGAGAAATAATGCATAACAAGTAATGATATCAAGTGAGAAAATGCAATGTGTGTTTGTCTTTTTCTCTAATGAAATTGTTACTCTCAAATGTGATGTCACAGTTGAAGCAGAGGCCAGATTTGAATGCGTTGTTGTCGGATATATGCATTTCAACTTCAGCAGCTCCAACCTATCTTCCAGCTCATTCCTTTGAAACCAAAACCGACAATGGTGATGTCCTGGGAAAATTCGACCTTATTGATGGTGGTGTTGCAGCAAATAACCCGGTATTATGCAGTCTCATTACATTAGATATGTGACAGAAAAGTAAATCTCAATCATATATATATATATATATATATATATATGGCAAAAATTGACTCTTCTGTCATTATCCTCACTATTTATTGCTGCAATTTATCACAATAACCCACTGGAGAAAACTTTAACAATTTAATTATTTAACTAGACTGTTAAAAAGTTATTTAATCTGCTAGTACTTATTATGATGTTGAATCACAAAAAAATCACATTAAAATATAAAGAAATGTGATTTTTACAGAAGGAGTGACAGATATGTTAATTTGGTGTTTCCAGGCACTGGTGGCATTGGGAGAATTTTCGAACCAAATTCGCAATGAAGGGCCATATGCAAACTTGAATGTAAAAGCCACGCATTACCATAAGTTTTTGGTGATATCACTGGGAACAGGTTCTCAGCAACAGGATATGAAATACAGTGCTAAAGAGGCAGCTAAATGGGGCATCTTCAGTTGGCTTTCCTCAGGCAATGGTACCCCTCTCATCGATGCCTTCACTAACGCCAGTTCTGACATGGTTGATTTCCACATCTCCTCCGTCTTCCATGCACGCAATTGTGAAAGCAACTATCTCCGAATCCAGGTTCATTCAAACTACATCAATATCCACAACAATTCTGATCATGTTTACAAATGAAAACTGACCAGTTCTTATTCAATTTTTGTAGGACGATACTTTAACTGGGGACGTATCTTCGGTTGACGTGGCCACGCAGAAGAATTTGAATGATCTCGTCCAAGCTGCGGAATCATTGTTAAAGAAACCAGTTTCAAAGATTAACTTCAGGACTGGTGTTCATGAACCTGATGATTCTAATGAAACAAACGCAGAAGCATTGAAGAGGTATATATTAAAACCCTATATATATATGTATGTATGATGATAATGAATAACGTATTTAATATACATCAGTTATTCATCATACTCATATTTTTTATATACTTATAATATTTTATGAACAATGTAAATCCATATCCTTGAGTGAACTTGCTTCAAATCACAGTTTTACTACTCTTTGTTTGATCAGGTATGCGGAACGGCTATCCAAACAGAGGAAACTTCGTAAATATATAATGTCTCGGATTAATGGGAATCTTGAGAAGATGAAGGAATAAGAGATACTTGTTCGATCAATATAATATTATCATCAATATATATTGGTTATTTTGTACTTTCCATTGTAGTTTATGATTGAATCACAATAAATTGCGTGTCCCTGCAATATTGCATGATGTAATGTAAACCCTTTGTATTTTTTGTTTTCATGTTGAAATAGGTTTTATATGTAATATTTTTGTGCTATTAAAGTATTGTTTTTTAAATAAATTTTATTTAAAAGCATGCTTATTTTACGTACAAGCCAAATAAATGTTACTAAATGGGCAACCTAATTGATAGCACAAGTTGTGGAAGAGAATGGAAAAAATAAATCCAATTGTATACTATAATATTTCCATACATCTTTTGAAAATAGATTTGAAAGATAATTAAAGTATCATTTTTCTAGCATATTTTTCTAGCATACCTTCGTATAAATTTCACGTGGATTAAAAATAAAGTTAAAATAAATTTTATACACACCTCACTCATTTATAACTCATGAATTAAACTTTAATCCATTATTATTACTAATATACCTCGAGAGTCTTGTATTTCCCAATCCATAGCAGCTCATCAAACAAAACTAATCAATTTCAATTGCAGGAAGTTATAATGTAAATTTCTAACATACAAAATGATCTTTAAATTATCAAAATACAATTTAATATAGTAAAATCATATTAAAATAAATGATATTGAAATGATGCACAAGAATTAATATGTAAATAATCTCCATCATAGTAATATAATCATTAAAAAGGACAACAAAGGACCACCACCAACATACACTTTGAGGATAAGAACTTTATACTTGTGATAAAAATGGCTGTGGTCCTCAACATAAAAGTTGAATCCCACACTATTAAAATATGTAACATGTACTAGTGTCATATATGCGTCACAAAGTTAAATTAAAAAAAAATGAAAGTTCAGGTAACGAAAATGACCACATCCTCAATACTCCATAAAGGAATTCTGGTACTTAACAATATCAGCAAAGTACAAAACTAAATGATAGGGCATCTTGTGACGATATTATCCGATATTTTATATTATTTAAAGATAAAATTAAATTAAAATATATTAGATAAATATAAATCTTATCTTATAAGTCGATTTTGTAAACATGATTCATGTTTAAAATTTACGTCAAATGTAATTTTAAAATCTATCATAACAAAATTATTAGGCTTTATCTGATCACTCGTTATTAGATCATTATTGTAGAAAGTCAAGGAGTCATTCTAGGTACAGAGCGGTCCATTAATAATTATGTTAATAATCAGGGTTCTTCAAATAATGTAAAAGGGAATCATAATCTATTAATAGGTGGTCCAATCTAGACCTAACAACCTGCCTAACAAGTGGTCAAATCTAGGTCCAATAATCTTGTTAACTAGGCTCTAATACCATGTAGAAAGTGATTATAGGCCTAACTTATCCTCAAAATCGGCTTAGAAAGTGATGTTTACAACTCACTTATATATTATAGTTCAACCTCATTTTTAGTCAATTTAAAATTTTCCAACCGTTATTGAACCACCTATAAATATTTAAATCCATATTCAAGTTAATAAAATATCGACATAAGTGAGAAAGTTGTTGTATTAGAGATCACATAAATATATACGTATGTTTTGGTAAAACAGAAAAGAAAAGTTTTTACTGTAAAAAAAGATTAAGAACTTTGACAGAAATAGACAAAATCAATCATCTTGATAGCAATTTATCTTATGCATATATGCAAAGCATCAAATAATAAGAGTAAAGTAAGCTACACGAAAGTCAAACCATACTCATCTACTACATCAAAAGGCACAATAACTAAAAAGCAAGGTATTTTAGTGTACTTGACCAAAAGCACATTTGTTCTCCCTAACATAGAGATTGGAAAACGAAAATATACACTTTGCTTTATCTTATCAGAAAGACTATGTAGTAAAAAGCTCTTAATTACTATAATAAATGCTCCAAATTCATATTTTTTTCTTGTTTCAACGGTTTTTCAGCAAACAATCTTAGCATGAATATAAATACCAAAGGAACCAAATCTGTTTGAACTTAAAATCTAATACTATTTGTATAAAGTATAAACTTTCACTGTAAACTTTCTGATTGTAAAATGCTTGAGACATTAACTTAATTTATAAATTCATCATTCTAAGATGAGGTGTTAATGAGAATACTGAAATTACTATGTGCATTTTGTAATGCTTTAGAGCAATTATGTTTCTGCATCTCTCTTAGGGTTTTCAAATAAAACCTCTTTATAAATATACTGAATAGAGAGTATCGAATTCAGGGATTTGGAAAAATTATACAATCAATGGTTTAATGTGTTGACAAAATTCTCAGGATTTGATTTTGGTAATAAGAATAAAATATTATAACAAGTACGAAGTTGCACAAATATATAAAAGCTTATAGGGATTAAATTCTATTGTAATCTCTTCAAAACTTGAAACATCTAATGCAAGCCTTTTAACTATCAAAATAAAATTATAGCTTCCGTCAATTCCTTGTTCGGAAACCCTAAGAATTTCCAAAAACTTTTCAATTTCTTTAGAGATTAATGGAAATTTCAGCAGTAATGATTAGATTATGTAAAATCCAATTACCTAATTTCGTTCCCAAAATTAGAAAAATTGAGGGTTAGGGTTGAAGTCAGAAAAAATATTAAGTTTCTACAAAAATATCAATTCAAAGATAGAACGAGAATGAACACAACCAAAACCTTAATTAAGAATAATAAATTGCATAGATGAATCAGAAAATTAAAAATTATAATAAGAATTCTCTCCCATACAAAAGTACCTCAGTCACTCATGGTGGTCTGCTTCCCAAACATGATTGAAAAGAAGGAAATCCTAAACAAAGATGCTGTCACCGGAGTGCGGGGCCTCTTCTCCAAGAGAAAACCCTAACAATTACCTCCTTTTGTCGTGTGTGGAAAGTTATGTCTAAAGGCTGTGCTTTTTCATTCTTTAAATAGAGATCTTTGCTCAGAGCAGCCCAAATTCGCTCAGTAGATTTGGACCGAAAGCAATCTTCAATATTTTCAACTTAAATTAGGATTTTCCAACTTTATTCTTTATAAGTACTGGCCTGCACTAATTTACATAAAATTAGGAATTTTATAGTCTTTTAACTCTAACTTTCTCCCAAAAATATTTTGAACTGAACTAATTTATTTCACATAAAAATACTCATAAACAGTTTTTTATTACATTACCCTCATTTTCTGGTTAGGTTTTGTTGCTTTTTCTTTACTTTGAAACAAGTTTACTTTTCAATTCATTTAACTTTTTTATTTGTAGCATTGTTTTCATTTATATTCACTCATACAAATCTTTTAAGTTTCACCTTTTAAATAAAGAACTGTACATAGTTATAATATTTTTATATAATTAAGAACGTTTTAACAAAAACTTTTTCATAAATTAAAAATCTAAAAAAAGATTGCTAATTTTATAGAAAGAATCTACAATTAATATGTGTGATTAAGTGAAAATATAAATATTAATTTTTATCCAAAGCAATACCCTAAAACAATATATAAGAAACAGATTTGATAAATTAGTAGTTTTTGCGTCTAGGGTTTTGGTTATTTGATATTCTCTCATGCATGCATCTCCTCAAGAACGATCTTCAACGATTACCATGTGAAGAATTACTCAGTGTATCTTCTTATAAAAACAATGGCAATGCAGAGGGTAGACGTATTCAAATTACAGTGGTTACAATAAATATATGTTTTTTGGTGTTTTAGTATCTATCCTTGGTGAATCGTTAATTTAAATATTAAATTGGTGTTCCTTAAGTCCAGTAATCTCTTGATTGGTCCTTCGACAATATCAAAAAAACGTGATTAACATGTGAAGAGAAGCTGATTAAATAAATGAACTGAAATGTAGATGTATTCAATGTCGATATCTCCTGTTGAAGATAATATTATCCATGTTACTTTGAAATTGATTCAACACGGGAAAAACAAGTTAATAATTAAAAGGGTTTCCCTGAATGTTTGTGCTGTCTGGTTGGTCTATAAATACAGATTCTGCTCATCAAACCAAGCCATGAAAACTAGATTTTCTGAGTACCAAGTAAGCTTGTAGAAGAGTTTAGGAGTGCCCTTTACTAAGCTTGCTCCATTCAACCTCTCTCTCTCTTCTCTCTCTATATATATATCTATCTATCTCTCTGTCTCTGCTACTAACTCATCAATATCAATGGAAGCTTTGAAAAAATATGTATCTCCAACTCCAAGAGAATTTGATGATGGACACCTAATTACAGTGCTTAGTATTGATGGTGGTGGCATTCGGGGAATCATTCCTGGAATCATTCTTGGGTCCCTCGAATCAGAGCTTCAGGTAATATGTTAAAATAATATGTTTTTCTTTCCTGAAACACTAATATAAAAAGAAAAAAAAATTAAAATTTGTCATAAGCTAATTTAAAATTATGTTATACATTATAGTTTATGCCTAAACTTATAAGAAGACTTGTTTTTATTTTTATTCTGATTTTTTAAAGTATTTATTGAATATTTTAACCAAATAAATCTTAAATTTTGGTAATAAAAAAGCTGCTATGTAAACACATAATATATATATATATATATAAAAGAAAAAAAATAATTAGACCAAACCTTAAAGTAAAATCATGAAAAATCACTGTCTATAACTTGGAAAAAAAATAGCTAATTAAATTTTCGTATAATCAAAATCATTAAAAATTAAATAATAAGTAGTAACCAAATTTGTTCATTTTTTTTTCTTATGTAAAGCAAAATTAAGAAATTAAAATTATGGCAATATATAAATAATTAGTTAATTATAAAAGAAATCATATTTTTCATGGAAATAAATGTGTGAGTAATGTTTAAAATTAATAAAAAAAAATATATTTTTTCACAAATCTATCATAAATTTTTTACTATAACTAAAAAATTTAGTAAAAAATTATTTTTTACAAATATATCCATAAAAATTTTTTCAAGAAAAAATTAATAGAAAATTTTTCGTCAACAAATTTATAAATTTTTTTTCATAAAAATAAATTTATAAAAAATATTTATTAAATAATTATTATTTTTTTATAAAAAAATATATAAAAATATTTTATGAATAAATAGTTTTATTTTTGTAATGGTTGTTTGGATAAAAATAAAAAGAAATTAAATCTACAATGATCAAATCAAAATTGTTAGAGGAACCAAACAATTATTAGGATTAAAACTTGATATATTTATTTAAGGGGATTTGATCTCTTCCATAAGGCTAAATAAAGTCTACTATAATGGTTAACGTCGTGCATCGAAATCTATTGCTATTCGATACTATAATATATAATTAAGATCACATCATGAAGGCAATAATTTGGTTTATTATTTATTACCATCAGGAAGTTTATTTAGAGTAGGTCTGTATCAGGTGCAGCTTATTTTATATACCTAGTCATGTAAAATTAACTTTATTCTATCCCTTCTTGCGTAATCAACATTTGATTAATGTATCAACGATGGTGAGTTTTTTTGCAGAAGCTAGATGGTGATCATGTAAGATTAGCAGACTACTTTGATGTGATTTCTGGAACAAGTACTGGGGGATTGGTCACCGCCATGCTTACTGCTCCAAATGAAAATAATCGACCCTTGTATGCAGCAAAAGATATTAAGGAATTTTACCTTGAGCATAGCCCAAAAATCTTCCCACAGAATAAGTAAATACCACACTTTAACCAAATCATTCAACAGTATATATATATATATATATATATA